>PVKA01015356.1:0-50225 GCA_004027165.1 Ctenomys sociabilis
CTCTGGCCGGTCTCAGGAGCTGGGCGGGGGCGGGCGGGATGGAGCAAGATGGCGGAGTCGGCGCGCTGTCTCTGGCCGGTCTCAGGAGCTGGGCGGGGGCGGGCGGGATGGAGCAGGACGGCGGAGTCGGCCGCGCTGTCTCTGGCCGGTCTCCAGCCTTACTAGTTTTTTACCCAGTAATTTAATTGCAGAAACCAAGGTGGAATCTTGAACCATAGTTATAATTTGTATACTGTATTCCTCTTATCCTTATCAGCTCTGGCACTATACATTTTTAAGCTGTCTTTTTTGGTATATATATATATATATATATATATATATATATATATATATATATATATATATATATATATATATATTGTTAGGATCATTATGTCTTCATGGCAGATTGATCTTTGCATCATCATAATTGACCTTTGTTCTACTGATTTTATTTATTATGCATTCTAGTTTATCTGATACTAATTTTACCTACTTCTACATTTTAAAAATTAATGTTCAAATGGTATATCTTTTCCATTTTATATTCTAACGTTCCCACATTTCTGTGCTTTTGTATTTGAAGTTAATTTCTTATCAACAGCATAAGCGGTTCAAACTTTTGTATTTACTGTCAATATTTACCTTCTAATTGGTGTGTTTAGGCCATTTACCTATCAGGTAATTGTTGATATCTTAGGGTGTAACTCTGCCATTTTATTTTTTTTATTTCCTGTATCTTACCTTGTTTTTCATTACTTTTTACTCTCCTTTTATGGATTACTTAAACAAGCTTTAAGATTCTATCCTGATTTGTGTATAGTGTTTTTCAGCATATTGCTATGTACAAGATTTTTTAAGTGTTTGTTTTAGGTATTAAAATATTCAAACAATGTATCAGTCTTTTTTGTGCCAGCATCTTACAGTGTTGAGTGAAATGTAGGAAGTGTGTGCATGTCCCATTGACCTCTGTCTAAATATCTTTATTGACTATAAGATTTAGTTTTTGTTTTGGTAATCACATGAAACTCATGAAAAGAACTTTGTTGTATATGCCCTTCTTCCTTTTTTCATTTATGTATTTGGTACAGGGTCTCACTGTGCAGCTCAGACTCATAGTGGTCCTCCTGTTTTCACCCTCCCCAGCACTGGGATTACAGGTGTGCACCTCCTCGCCTGGACTTGGGTCTCGGCTCAGCACACACCAGGGATGGGGCTGGCAGGGCATGCAGTACTGGGATTATTATGTCTTCTTGATGGTCCAAAAGTACTTCTTTTTTCATTCCCTTTCTGTCTGAAGACCTCTCTATAGGCAATGTTAAAGGTATACATTTTAGCAACAAATTCTGTTTTCTTTTGAGATAGATTTTACCCCTTCATTTCTCATTGGGTGTCATATTCATATATAGTTGACAGTTCTTTCAGCAGTTAAAAAAATCTTAACATTCCGCCATTGCTTCTTAAAATACTCATTCAGATGCATTCTTTTCATTGTGTTTCTAGGCTCTGATGAATCTTCTGTACTGCACTATTCGTGTTTTTATTCTTATTTTGTCTGTGGTTCACACTCAGGGACCTTGCTTTCTGTCCTCTAGCTTATTGTCATTGGGTAATCTCTGTCATTTCTGCTTCACTTTTAAGCCTGTCCAACAAAGTTTTGTTTTAATTACTGTATGTTTTTAGTTTCATAGTTTATTTTCTTAAAATTTGAGTTTTAATTACACTCTGAGATAGTTTACACAAGATTCATGAACATAAGTGATACATGTTACTAGTTTTTGATATGTTTTTGGAGTTGTACAAACATCATTACCTAATGTTATGCTGGAAGTAAATCCATACTACTAGCACTCGTTTCTGATCGCGTGCCACCTTTGCCCTCAGACAGCCCACAGTCTGCTTTCTGGCTGTAGACTTGGCTGTTCTAGACAATTCAAACAGGTGGCGTCATATGGTGTGTGAATTATTTCTGGTGTGTGAACAGCATATTTTACTTAGCATAACTTTTTAAGGTTTATATAGCACTTTTTATTTCATCCCATTTCTTTCTTGAACTTTTCTAACTTTAAATTAGCTTTAAGTGTAGGGTCCTGAGTTCAATCTCCGGTACCACAAAAAAAAAAAAAAAAAAAAAAAAAAGAACAAAAAAATCAAGAGAATTGATAACTGATTATTGAAAAATTTATTATGGTTGCTTTAAAAATCCTATCAGATAATCATAACATTTGGTTTATCGTGATGTTGGCCTATTGTCTTATTCAAGTTGTAATTTTCTTGGTTCTAAGGATAAGTGATTTTTTATTTTCCCTTTAACATTTTAAACATTACATTATGACACTCTATATCCTTTTATAATTATTTTGCCTTCTTTCTAGGTGGGGTCTCATTATGCAGATCAGGCTTCCTTGAACTCACTTTGTAGCCTAGGCCGGCTCAAACTTGTAGCGAGCTTCTTGCATCAGTCCCCTGGGATTACAGGCATCGCCTCACCTGGCTCCTTTTACAATATTATGTTTGTAGTAGACACTTGACTTTCTTGATGTTCAGCAGTAGAAGATGAATGTGTATGTTTAGTTTCCCATTGGGTCTTAAAGGGCTGGGTCAAAACTGGAGTGTTTACACTATTTCCCATGGTCAAGTAGCATAGAAAAATACCCCCCCCCCCGATTGCTTATCCCTTTCTGGTGAAAGAAGAGTACCAAATTGCACCACATAATTGCTTGTAGAAAGAGTATAAGCTGGGTTTTGGTGACATCAGGTTTACTGTGTATTGCTATGGGGTAGGGGTGTGAACTGGATTACATGCTACCCTATTGACACCAGTAGAGGAATGGAAGGGAGGTGAAGTGTCATCTCACTCACTGGCAGGTGATAAGTGGGATAGAGGCTCGTCTTCCCATAAAACCAGGAAGAGGGTAGCAGAGTGTCAATTCCCCTTCCTTATATCACCTATTATACCACCAAACCTTCCTGTACCATGAGTTCAGTCCAAATACTGCGTCCCCCATAAATTCTTTTGTAAGTCTCGTGAGAAGTGACTGCTCCCTCTTCTGATCTGTAGTATTGACTACTTGTAAGGGAATTTTTATAGTTTGTATTATTGATCTCTCCATTTTGATCCCTAAATATATGCTAAGCACTGTTCTAGAGTCCGTAAGTGGAGAGTTGGGTGTCTTCATGGAGCTTCTATTTCAGGAGGGATGCAGCCATGTAAACAAGTGATTAAGCCATATATGCGTGGGCTTTTAAGCAGGCACCATGAGTTTTCTATACTTGGTTTGGTTGTGGTCAAAACAGTTTTAGCATATTGCTTCATTTGGAGAAAATGCCTTAAGGACATGAAATTCATGAAATTAAAAATATGTGATTAGTCTTTGAACTTCAGTGTGAAATGTAGCAGACAAATATCAGAAAAATTTCCAAAGCAAGGCTGCACCTAAGTTGTTTGCCCAGGTGGCAGATGACGTCACACTTTTGTTCGGAAAAGCCGTAGCGATAATGCAAGAACAGTGGTATGGAAGACCACTTCGTCAAGCAATTACGAAGCGCTTTAGGTAAAACACCCTTTTGTGCTGAGTACAGGACAAGTGCCTTTAAAAATAAAGTTCCAGCATGGATTTAATCTCATCACAACACTGCATGAAACATGTCATCAGTCATACCTCCTAAGTTCAGAAACTGAACTTAGTTAAGAATGATTAAACAATTTGCCTAAATGAATGAATGCAGATAATTATTGATCATTAATAGTCTGTCAGTTTTTCTTAGCAGATATTCCTTATGGCACCAATGTCTGAAAGATCTGAGATCTAGTGTCTTGCCTTCAAATAGCCCTCTTGATTAATTCATTTAACTTGTGTTAAGTCAAGTGATACTGAAGAGCCCAGAAAAGTGAGAAGATAAATGCTACCCAGGGAAAAGGTGACTTGTAAATTTTATGTGATTGTAACTATTTATAGCTTTTCCTCACAGCTTCTTTCTGAATTAGGTATTATTTTCTTATTTTGGGTACAGGCAGGGTACAAAATCCTGACTTAATAATAAAGCATTGACAATAGAGACAACTATTAGAAAAATAAGTACAGGTGCCTGTTGTACGTTTAATACTGGAGAGCCGAAAGCTGATTAGCTTTGGCATGACTGATCGCTAGAGTAGGCAGTTTGACCCTTTATCAGTTACATAGAAACCATGTTTCTTTATCATTAATTGCTCCCCAAATGCATCAGATTTATAATAGTTTTGCATTTTGTGTCTGGACAGAATTATATACCAATGGATACGAACAGAATTTCAACAGCCCAGCATGCTGGACAAGTTAGACTTCTTTAAGGTGTACTTTTATCTATAGAATGGAGGCGATAGTCACAACCACTGAGGCTGTAAGGACTAAATGAAGTAATGCATGTTCAGTGGTGAGCGTGGTGTCTGGCCATGGAAAGCGCTTGGTATTTGCAATTAGTAGTAGGAGCTCAGAAGCTTTCAGTTTTGAGGCAATGATTCAACCTCCTTTGCATTACAGGTCTTCTTGACAGAGGAACTATTTGCGTGCTACTCCACATGAAATAGCACCGTGGGAGTCTTTACTTAGGAGAAGGGAGAAGGCTTGGTAATTATTGTCTCTTCAAAGAGCCCTTTGTTTCCTTTTTCTTCTCACATTTTGCTCCAGAGCAACACACATGTATGTTGTGATTATCATCAATTTTAGGTCACTAAGGAGAATTAAGAGGGTGGGAGAATAACAGTTACACAGCACCTACTGTACACCAGACAGCATGCTAATTACTTTGTGTGTACTGTAGTAATCCTCATAACATGTGCAGGTTCAGTATTAATGGTAATTTTATAAATGATGAAACTGAGGTTTACATAGCTTGAGCTCAAGATCATAAAACTAAGTTCCAAAGCCAAAGGTACTGTCATCTGTTGTCCCTGCCCCTCTGTTAAAATACCTAACAAGGGACATGGTGCTCCTCAAACTCTGCAAGGTGTAGGTGGAAACCCTGATGACTTCCAGTCACTCTTGAAGAAAATTTCTCTCTGAATTCTAGAACATTTAAGTAAGTTTTTGTACATGGTCTAGCCGTCTGAGCCTTGCTCTTCAGTTCCCACACATAAGGGAGCTTCTCAGCCTTTTATTTCTTTTCCACCAGTTTCCTAGGGTATTTCCAATTCACATAAAACACCGGTTCCCAGTGGACAAAGGATGCCTTCAAGGACACGTGCTTAGGCGAGAGGCCGGGGGTGGGGGCAGCAGGTCTCTGAAGGCCTGTGGGACATTTGGAGAACACTAGCAGAGGCAGACAGTGCTTCCTGACCCAAGGCCTGAGTGCCAGTTCCAGCCCCATTAAATTCTGATTTAGGCAAGTTCTTTTGTTCCTCTGAGGCAAGAAAACATGAGAACATAACAAATCCTGTATCACAGTTAGAGGACTATACACAGGGCATTGTTCTTACAAATTAGAGTGATCATTTTGTATTTTAAATTTTAATGAGAAAAAAGTTCTATTGGACAGACTACAAAGGATCAAAATCTCATGTAATCTTCCTCCTCCTCCACATCCCTCTCCCAGTCATTCAAAAGTCAAGGCCTGCTCCCCCACTCACCTCAGTCCTGTGTTCTGATGTCAGTGTAGCTGAGATTTTCTAGTATAGAGGCTATAGCTGGCAAGACCTAGAGAGGGAAAGAAAATTGGCCAGGTCAAGGTGGGGTGCCCTGGGAGCTTCTCAGGCTCACCACTGGGGCCTGGTCTCTTGACTCTCCAGGCAAAGCCAGAAATATTAATTTGTATACAAAGGCAGTTAGTGTAAAAGAAAAGATAAGACCCTGATTAACTGTGTGTGTCTGGAGTCCTGTATCTGCAGCTTCTTAGAGAGAACTGTTTGAAGCAGGCCCATAGTGTGACCCAGCTGCAAGCAGAGCCTGGTGACCAGTGCTGGACACACTTGACAGCATTTTGCATCATTAACTCGTCTTAAGTCATCACAGCAATTCTGTGAGCTTGCTGCTACTATCCCATGTATAGGTGAGGACCCCTGGGTTCAAGAGAGTAAGCACCCCAAGGCTCAGTGGCAGAGCAGGGACCCGCAAGTACCTGTGGATAGTCTCTCACGTGCTGTGCTATTGCATTTGCTGAAGTTTGTCCTGGCAGAAGAAAAGGTGCATTTCTAATCATGTTAGGACTTAGAGGAAAATCTGTAGAATTTAGATTTAGATGGGTGCAGGCCTCTCCCTAGTTTTCTTCAAAAGGATCTGGACTTCTGCTGGGAGAGGAGGGGAGGGTCTGCTTTGCTCTCTGATGGAGCTAGGCTTAGCTGAAGGACAGGAATAGAAAGCCTTTACTGTGCTGAGGGGCCCCTCGCCAGGGCCAGGAGCAGTCACAAGCCAATCTTGAGCCTCCACAGAGCTCCAGAAGCCCAGGCAGGAGAACTCCTCATTAACAATGCATTGATTTGTGACTGCACTTTTATAAAAAGAACAGCTTTAATCGAGGCTTTTTTTTTTTTTTTTTTTTTTTTTAATGTGTAGTGTTTTGGGTTACTTTCAAGGCACTGAAGAGGAATTAACTTTTAGATGGGTACAAGAATCTTCAAATGTGTTGCTGCTAGCACATTCTCCCCCTTTTGAGGGTGAAAAGAATGTTAAAATTCGGGGGAGATTATCAGGAAAGAGAGTTTCTTCTCAGTTGATAGAACACAGCCAAGAGGAGGAAAATCTTTCACCTAGCTCTGACTTTAATTATTTCGGATGAAGCAAAAACTTTCCTGTCTTGGTGGAAAAAAGAAAGTAAAGCCTTCTATTTTAATCTTGCATGAGAAAACAGGATGGGAGGAAAAGTGAGCAAAATAGAAACCTGTGCTCATAGAAGTGGAGGGCTTGGGCCTTTCTTTCTCTGAGGAAAAAGAAAGGATTTACTGAGAGCCTGCTGTATAGCAGACACTATGCATACAAGATCTCCTCAGTTCTTTCTTTCCCTGAGAGAGAGGAGTGTGGTTTTCCCCAGGTGTTACACAGCAGGTGTTCTTAGTTCCTTGGCACCTCCACCTGCTTCTTTTGCCGGACCCTATCCCCGCTGTGGCTGCTTAGAGAGGTCCGTCTGCTGGATTGCAGCTAGAGGACAGAGGCAGAGGATTGTCTCTGTGACTCTTTTAGCTTGGCAGACACCTGCTTTATCTGTTACGTAGAGATGAGTGTATAGGAGATTATGGGAGGACTAAATCTCCACCTGCCTGTGTGCTCCATTGCCGCCAACAGGATCTCCATACTGAATCCAGGCTGTGTATGTCCCCTGCAATGTCCTTCCTCTCCTCTCCATCCCAAGTGCTTTTCTGTAGCCTTCACTTTCCCCTATCCTCTGAAACCATCGGGATGCTCTCTTCTAACTCTTTAACTTTTCCCTGTTTAATCTCATTGATTTCCAGACAGTTACCAATTGAAGATATGTTATACCTCTGCTCTTGTACTTTTTTTTCTTGTCTCTTGTTTTCATTTATTGCCGTTTTTTTAAACAAACATTTACTTGAGAGACGGTACAACAGTAATTGATATGACATGACAAGCAGTAGTATGTATTTAGAAGACCAGAATGACAGGCATTCCAAGTATGACCCTAGTATTACACATTCTGAAATAAAACAGACCCACATGTGTAAATATGTAGTCTCCCTAGTGTAAGAACTCAAAAGAATGAAATAAAAATAGGTATAAAAGTGAGAACTTAAGAATTAAACAACAAAGGGAGGGCAAGGAGAAAAGCTAGGAAGCGTGGCAGGGGCAAAACCATACATTTATATGCACAAGATGGTTAAGGCAGTGACCTGAGACTCTTCAGCAGGTTTTTAAAACACTCCTGTACTTCTTAACCAGCCCCTCATGGCTTACAAAAAGACATTTAGTTTTAAAGAAAAAAAAAAGGCAAATCTTGCCAAGGGCCAATTAACCAGTATTACCAGGGGTGAAAGGGGTGAGACAGGCACCTACAGCCTTGCATAGCAGTGTGTGCTCTTGCTGGGAATTAGTGGGCAAGAGTGTCTGGGTCCCTTAACACGCATCCCTGGCCCCCGCGGTCTTGCCTTCACTCAGCTCTCTGGCTCATTCTACAGCTATTTGCCTGCCGCCTCATCCCACCAGCATGCCTGTTGTCCTCTGATTCCACCCTTGCCTCTCTGTGTGTGCCTGCTCCTTTTCCCAGGAAGACTTTGACTTCTTTTGAGAATTCACATTTGATCTTAACTCAGGGATTAGCTCCCAATAGAAGCCACCTCACTTCCTCTCTGTCTCACATAGAATCAGAGGAGTTGTGATTCTTTGGTTGGGGATGAGGAAGGAAGCAATTGCCTTGGGGCTTAAGTCGTGACTTGGAGTTTCTAAGTATCCTGCAGAAGACATGGGAATGGAATCATGTTGTTTGAGCATGGGGACAGTGGTTCTCCAGTGCATGGGTGGTGAGATGGCATTCAGTCTCCCCTTCCAATGGAGAAATGACGGTACCACAACCCAGCCTGTTCCATAGACCGTAAAGTTCTGCAGCCTCTAACCAATATTTAGTGATTTAACCTCCCTGCTGGTCTTGTTTTTAGTGTTTCTAGAATAATTTGATAATGCCATGGTATGGGCTGCCATGATATGGGCCACAAGTGTAGGATCATTGAGAATGACAATTTTGTCATTTGCAAAACCTCAGCTATTTTTGATGAACAAAGCTTGGAAACTAACAAGTAGTTGAGGTATAGATGGAAGGACAGAAATCCTTTTGATTTTGGATACAAAATTCTGACTTACAGAAGAATTATAAAGAAGTTTAGTATTTTAAAATAGCATTTATGAAAGTGCTAAATGTGTCTTCTTCTGGTTCCATAGTTCTAGTTAATAAAGAACATACAGTGGAAAATATTTACCTCCATATACTAAGCACCTGAGGCAAACCTGAAACAAATTTTCAACAAATACTAATTGAATGCTTGTTATGTGCTGGAGACTGTTCTACATGCCGGAAATTCAGTACAAACAACACAAGTTTCTTTCCTCCAATAACTTACATTTTAGAAATTCTAATATCAATCAGGATGAGGAAAGATATCTTAGCAATGCTAAATCATAGATGTATGTAGTACTCTCAAAGTTTTCTTCATTATTCTAGAATCTACATAAATAGGAGATTTTGGTTTTGGAGCTGTTCAGGCTGATTATTATTCTTCAGTCAAAAATCTACCTAGAATGGAACACACATCAGGTCTCTAATATGTCTTTGTGATTCTGGTTCCTCTTCAAGTGTACAGAGTGTGTGCCAGGATTAGATTTAGAAGTGAGTGTCTCCTTAAGCTCATTAGCTGTAATCTTGGCCATTGTTGACCTCACTAGCCTGGTTTCACTTCTATAAAATAAACAATAATATCTGCTCCATTCATTGGAAAGGGAGCTAGAAATTTCAAGTGCGATTACAAATATGAAAACAAACTTGGAAGTACAAGAGATAGGGTTGGGGAGATAGCTCAGGGGTGTAAGCGCCTACCTGGCAAATGCAAGGACCTGGGTTCAATCTCTAGTACTGCATGCCATGCTGGCCCTGTGCTGAGCTGGCCACCTAAACTGGGTCTGGTGGTACATGCCTGTAATCCCAGCACAGGGGAGGCTGAAACAGGAGGATCACTATGAATCTGAGCTAGTGAGATCCTGTACTAAATACATAAATTTTTTGAAATGTATGAGAAATAAACAAATATAAAATTACCATTCACCACATTATAGGTGCTTACACCCCTGAGCTATCTCCCCAACCCTATCTCTTGTACTTCCAAGTTTGTTTTCATATTTGTAATCGCACTTGAAATTTCTAGCTCCCTTTCCAATGAATGGAGCAGATATTATTGTTTGTTTTATAGAAGTGAAATCAGGCTAGTGAGGTCAACAATGGCCAAGATTACAGCTAGTGAGCTTAAGGAGACACTCACTTCTAAATGTAATCCTGGCACACACTCTGTGTGGGCTAAATGGACTCTGGGGAGGCATTAGACTCCACCAGGAAAGACTTTTGAGAACTGTCCTTTATAGTATGCCACTCCCCAGCAATCAGCACACAGCTCTAGTCTGGTGACACTTTCTGAAAGGTTGGTGGTTGAAGGAGTGTGATGGGTGAGAAATCCACTGCTCAGCAGACATTATTTGCAATATGAGGTGAAACAAGGCAATGGCTTACATTTTTTTGTTTTTGTTTTTGTCTTTTTTTTTCTTGGTGGAACTGGGGATTGAACTCAGGCCCTTGTGCTTGCCAGGGAAGCACTTACTCCACTGAGCCATCTCCCCAGCCCCCGGCTTACATTTTTGCTTGTAATTTTTATTCAGGGCATGAAATAGGAGATGACCTGCATTATGTGATGTGCACTATACTGTATCTCTTAGTAATAAAAGCCAGAGCTTTTCTAGCATGCCAGTTTTCAGGGGAGAAGGGATGAACTCCAGCCAGCCAAGAAGGAAAACAGGGCCTGATCCTTGAGTGCTCAGTGTGAGGATGAGGCCAGATATGCAAAACTACAATGACTGGACCAAGAATAAAGCCAGCTTCACTTGGAGGCTAAGTGCCCACACTAGTGGCCATCCCAGTATCAAAGAGTTCTGCTATCCACTCAGAGAGCAGGGCACTGACCAGCTGGGGATCGTTTTTATCAGCTACAGCAGGAGATTTATTCTCCCAAGGAAATTCCTACTTGTAAGAAGCCATCTGCAAGTGACGTACACAGCACAGAGGGCTTCTAGGAAGGTAAACAAGCTCTGCTCTTGAAGTATATCATGAAGATCCCATCATTGTCATAGCACTGGCTTCACAATGTGTCCCTCAAAAGCTTCCATATAAGGCTCAGTATGAAAAGAATAAACTTTGATGCTAACTAAACAGCATTCTACCAGAGCAGGAAGATTGCCTGGCAAAGTAGGGGAAACTAAAACCTGAAGTAGGCTGAGTAGGCATACTTATCTTTGATGCCTTTTCTCTTATTGTGGATGCGTGGAGTTGGAATTACCCCCATTCTAACCAGTATGTCGCTGTAACCTTTTTACTATAAAAGGAGTTTTCTGTTTTCAAATCCTATTTTCTTATCTATGAAGTAGCACGTATTATTTATTTTTATCATCAGATCTGTTGCTCAGTTTAACACATATAGGTATGTAAGATGGTCAGATGATTAAACATTAAGTCTTTTTCTTTTGAACCAGGGATTGAACTCAGGCCCTTGTGCTTGCCAGGGAAGTGCTTATTCCCCTGAGCCATCTCCCTGGCACTAAACATTAAGTCTTGCTTTCAATAACTCTTAATTTTTTCTTGTCCTTTTTACTTTATTTTTAAGAAAGTATAATTGATGAGACATTAGAAACAGTACACATTTAGAACAAGATGTTAACTTTTTATTATTTTGAAATTGTGTGCCATATGTGTTGTATGCTATTGCTTCTGTCTTTGGATTTGCTATTTGTTTTGTGTTTGCTCTTTAAAATAAAATAGCAAATAAATGGGCTTATAACCAGTAGATGATTGGCCACCCATTGTTGTCACCAAGATAGCATATTTTAACATGGGATGAAAATAGTATTCAAGCTGTCTAGTTCCAGGGAGGGCAGAGAGCCTGGACGTGTGTACCTGTGGTGGAGGAAGGTCAAGCTCCTGTCTCACTTCAGTCTCTCCCAGGAGAGATTGAAAGGCGGTGTTTACCACCTTTGAAACCTGTAGCAAGTTCTCTCTCAGGCCTCTGTTTTCACATCTTTATATTATATGAGTGCTAAGCTTGGCTTGGTGGCACATGCTGTCATCCCAGCACTGGGAAGGCTGAGCCAGGAGGACCATTATGAGTCTGAACTGTATAGGGAGACCCTGTATCAAATAAATGAATAAATAAAAATTTAAAAATCATCAATAAATTAGGTGAGTACTGCTTTAAGTATGCCAAGTCTGTTAACTTACAGAAAACTCACAGTCCACTTAGAAGATAAAGTAACTGAAGCATACAAAGATTAAATACTTTTCCAGGTGGCAGAGAGCAGATGCAGACTGTGTCTAGTTCAGGCTTCATGGGCCTGCTCGTCACACAGACCCAACCTCCCCAGTGACTTTATACCTTGTAACATACCTACAGCTTTACAGCAGAAGTTCAAGTCAGAGACTATGATGCCCTTGACTTGCCTATTCGGCCCAGAGTGCACAATCGATGTTGTGAGTTGGGACGAAGCCGTTCAAAAGAAAAGAGAAAGTGTGATGGAGGAGAGGAAAGGAAAGAAGGGAAAAGGAAGAAAATGTATAGAGAGGATTGTTAACATTATTATACTGCTAATTTTTCTTAGTTCATTGAAAAGGATTTTTAAAAATATTGGACAAGGGTGGGGGGCGGAAAAAAAAATAAATAAAAATATTGGACAATATTTCATGCATATATCTTATAGTAGGAGTATGTACTTTGAAGATACTATGCAATGTATTGATTATTATTACTCATCTAGTATCTTTTAAAATTCTGTTTTATTTTTCCCTTTAAAATAAAAAATAATTAAAAACAGTGAGCATCAGCGAGAATGCCCACTCTGTGCCCCGCACTGCCACCATGTGGTACAGGAGGGATAGGGCACAAGGGGTGCCCTGGGACAGAAACAAACCAGCCCTGCCACATAACTTTTTGTATTCATTTCACCTGTGTTCCCTCTACGACTGGGTGGTTAAGTAACGTGTGTGACACACTGGTAAAATCTATAGAGTAACTAAGGTAGGGTCAGACACCTGGGAACATGCGTTAATGGCAGCAGTGCTGAGCACGGGCTTACACTGTGGCATCTTGCCCCAGGGTGCCAGCCTTGTGTGTTTCTGGGTCAGGCATGTCCACAGGACAAGTTACAAGGAAGCTGGAAGGCAGAAGGGAAAGGCAAGCCCTGTGCTCAGATCACTGCGCAGGACCCTGGCGCTACCACAGCGCGCGCTGTTGCCCTTCTGCTCTGTGTTCGTTGGTGGTCAGCAGCAAAATGGGCTGGCTGTTCTTTCTGCTCCCAGCTTCTTCAGGTTCTCTGCCAAGCTCCAGCGCAGCTCTGTGGAGGAGCCTGGTGTCTTCTTGGCCCTGCGATAATGTGGGCCACGTGCCGTGAAAAGCTGTTGTGGACTGCAGCTGTTCTGGTTTTGGCTCCGGTCTACCCTTTCTTTCCCCACTGCCTGCTCTTCCGGTCTAGCGCTTCAAGTCCCAGGGAGAGGCAGAAGACATCATCCTTGTTGGTTCCCCTTTGCGGCTCCTCACCACTGACTTTTATTTCATCTTCCATTTTCTCTTTGAAGAATTTACTGACCCAACTTTTTGCACAGTTGCATAGGTCTAATCCCTACAATCAAAGCTTGAACATAATAACTCATCATCTGGTCCTGCTTTACGGAAGAAACCTGTCCTGTGGTTCTGTTTGCCTCCTCTTTCTGTTCAGGGTACAAATATTATGAGGCTTTTCTAAGAGTTTCACTAACACTTAAGAATTTAATTTATACCATAAGCCTGAGAAGTAGGTCTGTTTTATTGACATATTGTAAACAAGGGAATTGAAATAGAGAAAAGTTAAACAATTTGCTTAGCGCTACACAATCCCTGAGTGCAATCAGTTTGTGCAATTATGATCCATGTGATATAGTCTCTTCACTATTGTTAATGGAGTTTGGTCTTAGGAGACAGCTGTGAGACCTGCAGTTGCCTCTACTCCCATTGAATGGAATGGCTGGGACTGAAAGTCCTAGTCTTGAATTCACGCCCAGTGTGAACTCTAGATGGACACACCAGTTCACAAGGAAGAAAGGGCAAGGAGGATGACCACATTAAAACCAAGGCTCCAGGGGTTTGATGGAAGAGCAGGGGTAGATTCTCAGAGGAATCCCTGAGTAGGTAGTCAGTGTGGGTGGGATCTGGCCATGGGGTTTATGGAGCTGGTTAAAAGCATGGCAGGTTCAGAAGTGTGCATCAAATGCATTTCTGGTCTGGTGAAATAATGATTAAAGTGTAAGTAGAAAAAAGAAACTGGTCCTCAAGCCCTGCCTGATGGGCAGCTCTTACTACCAACCTTCCATGGGGTGCCGGGACTAGGATCTCGGGTGTATTGAGATTAACAAGTGACAATTAAATGGCTATACGTGATCAGCACCACTTACTTTGAGGACTCACCTATGATTCCCTTAGCTCAGATGGAGCTGGCCCAATCCCCTCCTTTCACTCCCAGGCTGGAGAAGATCACATGACAGAGGCCTTAGCAGTCAGAGCTTTGCTTGCTACTAAGGAGAGTGCTGGTTGAGTGGCTCCTTCCTTCTAGCCTCAGTGGTGGAGTCCTGGCCAATAGTGTGACATTTGGAGGTGCAGGCAAGGATTCAGAATAATGTCTTTCTTCTGTAACTGGGGGACCGGTAAGTACAGTGTTAGTTGGAATTGCCTTCAGGTCATCTTTTTCAACCAAATGAAGGTATCTGTCTTTCCTGGAGAAGATGAACCCAAGACATAAAAGAAAAACTGACAGAACCTAAACAGAAGTATTTGAGTTCCTGGATCCAATCCTATAGGAAGAACAACAAAAAAGCCTTGGATTTGTGTTATCTAATATGATCAGTACTAAGACAGCAAAGTATAAAGCACTTAAAATATTACTAGTCTGTGTTAGCTCTCTGTCACTTTGACAAAATCCCAAAGAAAATGTTTACAGAGGAAAAGGTTAATTTTGGCCCATGGTTTCAGGGATTCTAATTCATGATCAACTGGTCCTGTTACTTGTGGGCCTGTGGATGATTCACATGGTGGGCAGTGCGTGGCAGGCCAAAGCTGCTCAGCTACTGATGGGAAAGGAGTGAAGGGAGGAAAGGGGAGGGTGAGGGAAGGGCCAGGAGGGAGGGAGGAAGAAGGAGAGAGGAAGACAGAGAGAGACTAAAGGACCACTAGGGGCAGTATCACATCAAGGGCACTTGCCTGGTGTCCTGACTCCCACTGGGCCTCATCTCTATGACCTTGCACTGGCACCATGCATTAGGGCCAATCTTTACGTATGTGGCTTTTGGGGGACATTGCAGGTACAAGTCATTACATGGTCCAAGCTGAGATGTCCTAGAAATATGAAATCCACAGTGTCTTTTGAAGATTTAGTGTTAAAATTTAATTACATCATAATTCTAAATACATGTTGAAAGTAGTGATTTTTGGATATATACCATTAATAAAATATTTTACTAAAACTAATTTTAGTTTGATCTCAAGTTTTCAAAAATGTGCCTACTAATATTTAAATTTTTTAGGTCTCCCACTCTTTCTATTGGTTAATGCATTTCCAGAGTATAAGTGCTAATACATTTTCTTTTTTGCTGATTGTAATTTGATGAAAATCTTTATTGTGTATGAATGACAAACAATAGGATGGGTCCCAGCTTGAGAGTTTAGGAAGACTCAGGAATATGAGAAACACATTGCATAAATCTGCAGCAAGAGGCCACAGACCACCAGCTGGCCTAGTCTGTAGTTTCTTATCATGGTCTGATGAGGCCCACAACTACCTAAATGCGCGTACAGAAAATGGCTTAACTAAAGAGGGACAGTGGAATATGGTTTGTGGGGAGTCCAGGAAGGTCAAAACTTTGTGGGAGGAAAGACAAGAGCTCCACTGGACACCATGTATTTATTTGGCTTTCCAGCAAGAGACGGGTACTGGGAGGCAAGGAGATTACTGATCAGGACCTTGCAAAATCAGTTCAAAGACTTCTCCTAGCAGCGAGTTTTGCCAATACCGAGAACTGTTTGATCTCGAAGGTTGGCAGCCTTATTGCTTTGGAACAGGGCTCGTCGGTGGTGTCAGCAGCCCAGACCTCAGCTGCCTCAGCTGTGGCGTGGTCTTGGCTTCAGAGCACTGCAAAGAGGAGCTTTTCCAATGCTCCCTTTCTCAAAAGAGAAATGAAAATTTTTTTCATTTCTCTTTTGAGCACTAGGAATAACTTTCCTAGCGTCAACTAGATATTTCTCGTTAGCCCTTCTGCCATATGAAGTGCATAGTGTTACACTAAACCTCAGAGCCTCTGTGCACAGTCACACTCACTGATCCAGTCACCCCTGACCTTGCTTCTGTCTCTGAGCTCGTGACTTGAAGTCAGACAGAACAGACTTTTGGGTCAGGATGAAGCATAAGGTGCTCTTGTCCAGTACAGGTTCATTTTACTGCTGTGAAAGCTGTAAAGCCTGTTCCATTATCACTCCCCATCGTTTTCACACATCCTGGCTCCACTTCAGAGTCAGAAGCAAAGAATTTCTGTCTTCTGCCTAGTTTCTTGCATCCTTGGTCTCATTTGTCAAGTGCTCAGGTAGGACCATATGCTTGGTTGCAGTGCCCCCTTGTGGCGCCAATGGAAGTTTCCTTAATAGTGCTGACCCCCGGAGTTTCCTAAAAGATTTGAGAAGTTACATTAATTTTGCTTTCATTTTCTTATTTTATCTCATGATGTTTTGTGATTAATGTACTTACCAAGTTAAAATTAGAGAACAATCCATAGTCAGTAAATTAAAGTTAATTTAAAATTGTCCTGTGTTAAGGATGAAAGAGGAGAAGCAGAAAAAGAGTGGCCAAGAGTAAAGACACAAAGATTGCAAGAAAGGCAGAGAAAGAACAACGAAAGCATATCTGAAAGACAGAGAGACAAAAAAAAAAGATATAGAGGGAAGGACACAAACACAGTGAAACAGACTTTTAAGTATAAAATGCAGTCACTATGGAATGTGGGTTCTGCAGCTAGAAAGTCTCTATCAGTGGGATGAAAGATCCGCATCAGCAGGCTGAAGAATCTGCGCTGGGGCCAGGAAAGGATGCTCGAGGTAAGGAGAAGAGCAACCACAAAGAAAACTATAGCCATTCTCAGGGACATGAAGGACACAATTAGTTAATCCACCACACTTCTCTTCCTGGCTGAGGATGGCTGCCTTCTCCTTGTGTTCTCACAAGGGAGAGGGAGGGGGAGGGGGAGGGAAAGAGGAGAGGGAGGAGGAGGGGAAGGGGAGAGAGGGGGGGAGGGGAAGGGGAGAGGGAGTGGAGGGGGAGGGGAAGAAGAATCTGGTGTCCTTTCCTTCTCTTAGTCTTACCAGAGTAGAACCCCATCCTGAGACCCCATTTAATTTTATTTATTTATTTTTGGTGGAACCGGGGATTGAACTCAGGCCCTTGCACTTGCCAAGGAAACGCTTATTCCACTGATCCATCTCCCCAGCCCCCATTTAATTTTAATCACTCCTCCAAAGGCCCTTTTTCCAAGTATGGTCTTCTGAAGAACACAAGGAACACGTGAGAATGTTGGTGAGAAAGCCCTCTCTAGGCAGCGTGGCAGGCATGGGAAAGACTACAAGGCTCCAGGGAATGAGATAATGGCGCTGTGGCAATGAGTGGAGGAGAGGATATGACCAGCAAGAATGAGGCCAGTGTCTATTGGTTGTGGCCAGGTTCTCACATCATTTGCCATTCAACAGCAGTAGGAAGAAAATAGTAACTCCAGCCCCAAGGGGCTCAGGGATGAAATTTTCTTCACCACCGTGAAGGTGAATTTG
This sequence comes from Ctenomys sociabilis, assembly GCA_004027165.1. Taxonomy (NCBI): domain Eukaryota; kingdom Metazoa; phylum Chordata; class Mammalia; order Rodentia; family Ctenomyidae; genus Ctenomys; species Ctenomys sociabilis. Next base: position 17,540 of record PVKA01015356.1, read on the forward strand.
TGATGACCCCTCAAGCATCATGATCCAATCAAGAGCTTTGTCATGAAAGAGAGGAGCTTGGGCAGAACTTGGTTCTAGCACTTTCATTGACATCCTTTGCTTTCATTTTTTTTTTTTAATTGTCCACACTTTCTCAAGTGTTGAACTTGAGGAGGGGACTCAGGCTTGGTGACAATGGTGCAGTTAGCAAGTGATGTGTACTGATGGTCCTGTAGGACGGCCTAAGAGGATTAGGGGATACACACACACACACACACACAGACACACACACAGACACACACACAGACAAACATACACACACACAAACACACAAACACACACTCTGGATTTAATAACCTGAAGGTACTTTTCACAGTAGACAACTTTCATGATGAGACTTTCTGTTTATTATCGCTCAAGTCCATATGCAGTCGATATTGTCCACTTGTAGGTATGTGGTGGATTAACTAACAGTCAGCTTGCGACACCCAGCTGAACTGTATCAGCATGGTCCTAGGTATGGATGATCCACCTGAGGACTGTTGCCACCAGCATAAAAGAAGAACCAGAGGGGAAAGTGGTGCACTGTTGATTCTCCTGGAAACTTGTCATGCTGCTTTTTCTGTTATGAACTCAGCTGTTATCATTGGAAGAGCTCAGATCCTTGCAGTCACCGAGGATGGCTGTGATTCTCTTTGGGGGCGCTCTGATCTGTACTTTGAGCACAATTTCCTGTTTCTAGTGCAGATTCCTCAACCTGCTGGTGCAAATCTTTATCCCACCTGATGCAGACTTTCTAGCTTCCACCACTGACCTTTGGGTCTTTCCAGTGAAGATCTTTGGTACAGACTTGCATGAGATGTTGTCATGTGCTCTAGGCCTCTAGTGAGACTCATGGAAGACACTGCCATGGGCTCTAGGTTCCAGCATCTAAACTCATGCAGGATGTTAGTGTGGGATCCAGGCCCTCAGCTGGACTTCTTTTAGGTCTCTAGTGTGTGGACAGATCACCAGCATTCCTCTTTAATTGACTTTTTGGGTGAATCTTAGAGAAAATAATCCTATAAACTATGTGTGCTGTATTACTATATTAAATCTGTTCCTTTGCAAGCCCTGACTACAACAGGGGACTTCTGCCTCAGTTGTCCCTGAGCCCAGAGAACAAATTGGAGCTCACATCTTGGCTTATCTGCTTCTCAGAGTGTCATACTCCCAAAGTCTCGTGTTGATGTATGTCACTGTTATCATTCTATTTGGAATACAGTGGAAAGCCCGACCCTTGGGAGAGAAGAGGATTACTTTGCAAAGTTTTCAATAGTCAATTTCAGAAGTGGTTGAGATAACTCAGTGTTCTGTGGGATGTGCAACAGCTTACTGTGGGATGGGCAGCCAACCTCAGGTCTTGAAACTGTGGCTTGTGCTTCTGAAGACAGTTCTTTCCTGAGATGCTGCAGGGCAGCTGTTCTAGCTGCACCTTGCAGTAACTGCAAGAGACTCGACTGATCCTTTGGTGTTTATTGATGTACTAGCAGGGGAAGCAATTCATTAGGACTTGCTCAGAGAATAAGCAGTCTCAGAAGTTTGCAAAGTCAGATCCCTTTTAGCTTAAGGGTAGTTGTTGGCTTTCTCTGCAAAGGACAGAACAAAACTGTTTCAGCTTTATGGGCCAGTCTCTGTTGCAGCTACTCATGTGACATCTCACACTGTGCCATTAAAGCAACCATAAACAATATGTGAATGGATAAGCATGGCAATTTCCCAATAAAATTCTATTTGTAAAATTAGGTAATAGCCTGGATTTGCTCCACAGGCTGTTGACTCCTTACATAAAATGTATTTTTAATCTTTTCTCACTTTAAAAGTTTTATTAATCTCCCATTTAAACCTTCTACCATCCCTACAATGACCTATATTAAAAATACCTAGTTTTGTTTTCAGGGTTGCTACCATCTCGGCCTTTGCTTAGCGAATGTGCGTACCTAGATCACCCAGCATTTCAATAGCTTGCTGGGCATCATTTACTGAACTCTAAATGTTAGTACCACACACAGTCCCATATCAATGGACAACTCAAGCACAATACTAGACCACTCCTACCTGGCAAGTATGGGGAACCCAGAGCAACCCAACTCCAACTCTACCCTTGTGATGGCATGAGTCTAGACAGTGTCTCTGGGTAACATAGAGCTAAGAATGTCACTAACTAATGTTAGAGAAATACAGCAGAGTCAAGTGAAGAGGACCTTTTGCTGGAGGTTCTTTTGAGTTCCCTCCAACTAGAAATAAGGACAACTATTCTTACAGTAGGTTCACCAAAGGGCATGTGGTTGGACTCATGGAGCTTTCTAGATGTTAAGTGAAAAGTAGGAGCTCAGTGATATTTCAGTTTGTGCTATTCTTATTAGAAGTGAGGTAAACCTCTTTTCTTATGCTTATGAATTTAACTATTTTTGTGTGTTGTCCTTTATTTTATTGGGTTTCTTTTTCTACAAAACATTTTAGTCACTATACTATGAGACTCATTTCTTTTAAAACATAAGTTGTTTTAAAATATATTTTAGCAGAAAACACAATTTTCCTGGCATTTTTGCAAGGTTCTATTACATTGATAAATTAACTCTGGATTAAGATATTTATAATGTTGGGATTTCTTATTCAAGAAGTTGTATATTTTTCTATTTACATTTTATCTTTTATTAACATAATTTTTATTTTACTTCAATTGAAAGAATGTCCTTCTTGCATGGGTCTGCTGGTGATGGGCTGTCTTGGTGTTTATGCATCTGAAAATGTTGTAATTTGTCTTAATTTATGAAGAATGTTTTCATTATTTGTGGAATTCTAAGTTGATGGTACTTTTTTTCTTTTAGCATCAATTTATCACTTCATTAAACTTCTGGTTTGTATTGTTCTTAATGAGAATCCAATGATATTTTTAGTATTTTGTATCTTTTAAATTATTTCTTGCTATTTAACTGTGTTGAGCTTAGGTGCTTTTATTTTTCCTTTATGTTTATTCTGGTTGTGGACTACTGAACTTCTTTAGACTGTGAGTTGATCATTTTCACCAAAATCTGGAAAATTTTCAATCATTTTTCAGTTACCTTTTCTTAGAAAATTATGTGTCACCTCTCCTACTTGAAATTTGATCCCATGTTTATTACGTTGCTTGATATTTCCCCATGGTCACTGAAGTTCTATTTGTTTTCCTTCTCACCCATTCCCATGCTTCTGTTTGAATAGTTGTAAGGTTGGGGGCCGGGGAGATGGCTCAGTAGAATAAGTGCTTCCCTGGCAAGTGCAAGGATCTGAGTTCAATCCCTGGTCCGCAAAAAAAAAAAAAAAAAAAAGAAAAATCTAAAAACAACCTTTCACTGAATAGTTGTAAGGTTGACAAGTTTAGAAGTTTAAGCAACTCAGCAAGGGGGCCAGGGTCCTCACCTGTCTGAGAGGAGGGCAGGGAACTAGTGTCAGGCTATACCTGCCCCAGAGACGTGATAGCCTACTTACACAATATGATATGGGAAGTAAAGAGGCTTTTTCTCCCTTTCGCTCTTGTTGCTTTTTCTGTTTTCTGCCTCTTTAACCTCTTGCCCCTGTGCCATGCCACCCTGCCTTGGAACCAGCCAACTGAAGACTGAACCACTACAAACCATGAGCTAAAAATACTTTGCTTGCTTCCTTTAACTTTGTGTGTCAGGTATTTTGTCCTAGCAATGAAAAAAAAAAAGTAATTTATTTTGAATCATGTTTCTGTCCATGATTCCTGGCTTCAACAGGAAACAGCACAGCAGAGGCACATGGTGGAGGAGGAAGTTGCTTCCAAAAGGGTGGCAGGAAGCAGAGAGAGGAAACAAGGGAGTCAGGGAGAAGTTGAGCCCTCTGGCTGTGCCCACAGTGATCAGCCTCCTCTGTAAGAGCCCACCTCCTAGCAGGGTGTCCAATGTGATGCCCCAGTGCCCAGCCACTTGCAGAAGCTTCCTTCCCTGTAATCATGCAAACTTTTGGGGGATGTTAGATAGGAACTATAACAATAGTTTTTGCTGATCTGTCTTTAAGCCCACTGATATTTTCTGCTGCACTATCTAGGATGCTGTTAGTTCTATTTGATGTATTTTTTTAATTTCATTTCACTTATCAGCTCTAAATTTAATTCTTTTATCAAGGGTTCACATATCCTTTGAGATTCCTTATATCTTTCTTCATTATATATGTTTTTCTTTTGCATCCTTAAAATGTTTATGCTAAGCATTTACAATTGTTAATTGCAACATCTCTGCTATCTATGGATCTGTTTCTATTGATTCTTCTTATTATGAATCACATTTTCTTACTTATCAAGGGTTAATTTTTCACTGTTTTAGACACTGAAGATGCACGCTTTAAAAACTTGGCTTTTATTGTCTTCTTTTAAAGAAGTGTTGGTTTTGTTCTGTCAAGTAATTGATGTAATGAGGAGTAATTTTGTTATAGTAGGATACATATGTAGGGCATTTTTCTGGATTCCTCAAATAAAGCAACACTTCTCTGACTTTTCTGAGGCTGCCCTAGAATCCTTGGCATGTGTAGTTGTAGAAGAATCTTTGTGTTCAAAATGTTTTAAAACTCAAATATGCCAGTAACTCACAGCATTCCTTCTGCTTCTGTACAGGATTGTACCAGAAGTATAGCTCTAGCTGTACTGTTTTCATTTCCAGTTAGTTCCCATAGTTTTAAAGTTCCATTTAGTCACAAAAGACCCTTGCACTACCTATTAAATGGTATAAAAGTAACTTCCTTTACTAGCATGGGGTTTAGATTTTGAAGTACTTAGCTCCTCTGAGCCTGCTAGTATAATGAAGCTTGGTTCCCTCCATTTCTCTAAGTACTATTCAGGCTGTTCACCTCTAGTAAACCTAAAATTGGTATAAATTATGACTTGTGTCTACATGTCCCCCTAAGCCTCATGTGTTCATAGGTGGGATTCTGAGAAAGGATAGTGCAGCAGAAAATATCAGTGGGCATAAAGATAGATCAGTGAAAACTATTGTTATAGTTCCTGTCTAATATCCCCCAAAAGTTTGTGTGATTACAGGGAAGGGTCTAGGGTGTGTGATACTGGGATCAAAGGTACATGATTACTAAGCTAAACCATTCATTGGTCTAGCATAGTTCTGGGTATGGATAATGGGAAGGTTCTGAAAGGTGGGCAGCCTGGAAAAGATTAAAGGGAGTGGCTTCTGCTGCTGCTTCTTGCTGCTTCCTGCTCTGCTATCCCCCGCCTGCTTACCATGAACTGTTTCTCCTCTGTGATGTCCCTCTGCCATGCCACCCTGCTTTGGAGTCAGTTGATTATGGACTGTACAAATTTTAAGCCAAAATAAATATTTTCTTTCTTTTTTTTTTTTAACTTTGAGTGTTGGGTATTTTTGTCTCAGCAGTGAGAAAAGTAACTTAAGATAATTACTATGGTAATATTTGTCTGGTATCAGTCACTGTCAGGATCAGAAGCAGAAGTATGACCTGGATGTTTTATCTCCATTTCCTTATTAATTGGAAGGTTTTCAGAGGAATACCACATAAATTTTAAAAAAGTTACACAGGCTACAAGTCCGCGCTGCTTCCACTGTCCTTATGCTTTCCCCAAGGAGTTGACTCCAGGTACGTGTGCTTCCCTCGCTAGCAATGCTGCTGAAACCTGTTTTAGATCAGGTTTAGTTTGCAGTGCTTGTTTCTGAGCTTGCTGTTCTTTGGGCCCCCACCCCTGAGAACCTCACATCTTAGCTGCTTTTCTCTGTGTACTGGGCTCTGACTCTTCAACGCACATTGCAGCTGTCCTCTTGCCTACCCGATCCTGCTGACTGGGCACACCACCAGCTGCGAGGAGACTCAGTTCTTCCCAAAATGGGATGAGAGAAATAAGGGTCATCAGCCTCTGGAGTCCATGGTGGGGTGCACAGGCATTCCAGTTCTGGCGGGCCCTGCCTAAGATCTCAACCCCTGGGACTGTTGCTGCTGATGGCATACGCTGTGCCTTAGACCATACGGGAGTTAACAGGGACTTTGTCCCGAATCTCATACCCTTTGTGGAAAGAAGGTTGTTATTTCTTGGAATTACAGATTTATTTAATTTAGTTGCTTACTTCCCACAGAGGAGCCACATAGTCTCTCATATTCACGCTGTGACATTCTTTCCAAAGGCTTTAACAAAAGCAGCCTCTCCACTCCCAGGCTTTCTTTGTCCTCTACCAGTCAACCTGGTGAGAATGCGCAACTGTCCTGTGTGATACGCAGAGGGATGCTAATGAGACTTTATCCTGGGCAGAAGCTGGATTATGCTGATTCTGAGTCCCAATTTTATTTTGTGTTTGTTTGTTAATAAAAAGGTTAGCTTCTCCCAATTTTACTTATAGAAAACCACACACCAGAGAAGAGAATAGCAGGGATTTTTTTTTTTTTGTGTGTGTGATATGGCTCTTAGCAAGAATCTGCAGTGTTACATGCTTTTCTCTAGCAATGCAGATATACAATCTCTTTTAGAAAGGGCCTTGGAGAGACCTGCCACGCCTCCCTAACAGATAATGCATACTCGCTGTTGGTTCTATCTTGCTCCATCAGTTCAAAAAGCTCTCATATAATGGTGGCAGAATACATAGGCTGAATTTTTAATGTTTCCTGGAGAAATCAGACATCATTTAATACTGGTGCATTGTGACTTCATTCTGAGAAGTTTTATAGCAAATTACCAGGCCATTTATTGCATCAAGTATCAATGTTACTGGTTTGTTTCTTCTTTTGCAACACTCTTGGAGTCAAGGGGATATCTTAACAAAGAATTAGTTAATTTTTTTTTTTTTTTGGCAGAACCAGGGATTGAACTCATGCCCTTATGCTTGCCAGGGAAGTGCTTATTCCACTGAGCCATCTCCCCAACCCAACAAAGAATTAGTTAATTAGTAATATAATTTAGAAACAACACAGAACAAACACTAAATTCATATGAAAGTCAAAGTATCCAGGGGGCCACAAGGGATGTGCTTTAACCACAGGCACTGGGCGTATTTCCCGGGCCTCAGAGAGTGTGGTGTCTCACCCTCTGGGGCCCACTTTTTCCCCAACTGTGCTGCCAAAAGCTTATCTTTATTTCATGTGTGCACCCTTGGGTAGTGTAGAAACCCACAGCTTGTATGACATATTCTTTGTAAGGGACTTAATGGAGGAAGAAACTGCAGGTCTTTTTCTTGTGTGTTGCTCTTTTTTTTTTCTTCTTTCTCCAGATATTTATTTTCACCCTTCTTTGCTGACCAGTGTACCCCTGCTGATCTTTGAGGTTTATTTCCCTGTCAGTTATTCAGCCTTTGCCTTCCTTTGTGTAGCAATTCTGCATTGTAGCTACACTGCATTATTAAACATTTTCATGATAAACAATACAGAGCAACATTTGAAATTAAAATCATTTATCCTGAGGCAAATAGGAGCCATAGTTTATTGGAATGTGCTCTAATAATAATATAATGTTCCTCTCTAAAAGGTCCTCAAATGCCAGTATGAGTGGATGGGTGAAAGGTCACTGTGGAGGATCCTGGAGCCTGCTGACTCTGAATTTATCCTTGGTTCTAAGTAGTTTGGTTCTCGCTAAAACTGAATTTTTATTTTTAGCAAGAGCTGATTTGCTATGAAAAAGTTTTCCAGACTTTTCTCTTTCTTCTCATACTGTTTTGAGAAATACAGGCCAAGGTGGCTCCGTCGCGCAATGGATAGCGCATTGGACTTCTAGAGAAATACAGGCCAGTTTGTTTCTTCTCTCATTTTTAGTTCTAGGTGAACTATGTTGCATTATGGTATTAATTGAATTGTGCATTTGTAATACACACCAAGATCAGCTTCATGCAAATGAACAGAGATTTATAATTCCCACTATTTCTGGAACAATCTTTCTTATCTTATTCACCCTTGAGATACTGTGTGGTATAATCTCCAGCTCTTTCTCATGTGCATGAGTGGCACTGCCTCAAAAGAACTGTATAATCAGTAAAAATACTGCTTTTAAGGAGACAGAACTATACAGATTGCTTACAATATCCTGCAGGGCTTCGCAGCTCACATTTCAGTACCTTAGTTTCTCAAATGAAAAATGAGGATAATGATATCCTCAGACTTCATAGTTACTGTAGAAATAGAGCAAGTTATACATATTGTAAAGCACTTAAATAGTGACTGAAATGTTCAACACATGTAAGCCACTGTCACTGTTACTTGAAAGGACTCATTGATATAAAAGGCACATTTTAAAATGTGTACAAAGTCAACACGGTACATATTTAAGCTATAGTGCCCTAGTTCCACTAACTGTTAAATTTGTGATTTAGCTCTATCCAGGTAGAACCTGAGTGTCAGCCTGTGACTGTGTCTCACCGTGTTCCAATGTACCTTATAACAATGGGAGTGCTGGTATGACTTGCTTACTTGCCCTGTATTTCTTTTAATAGTCTCTGATTACCCTGAGACCCCAGTCCCAGCTCAGCTTGGCCCGTGAGTGATAGCTCCAGGCCTACTGGGCCAGAGGGACATTCCCCAGCGATCCTCAGTTGCAGCCCGCAGCCCCAGACCCAGCACAGCTCGGCCGCGGACCCACCAAAGCACAGGCCCTCCCACCTAGAGAACGACCTGCCTGAGACACCAGGGCTGACTCCCGCAACTTTCCAGATCCCTACCCCAAAGCCAGCCCAGATAGTGGGAACTTCCACTACTCACTCTACATCCCAGTTCAGTTCGTGTTTGCCTGACCAGGGAACGAACAGAAGGGAAACACAGGAGCTGCAGAATAAGGAACTGAACACAACAGCTAAATCCAGGCCAGGCATAACTGGATAATCTCAAACTTAATAGACTGGCACCCAATCTCATTACACGCTAAGGCTATAGCTGCACCAAAGCACTACACCAAGGGTCAGAGGTCAGTGCTATACAAAATGACAAAGAGAAGGAGAAAAATGCAATGTCACGCCTTGAGTCCACCAGTAAGTGCAGAGGACACTAGCTCAGCTGAAATGAATGAATTAACAGAAACAGAAGCAAAGGAACAACAGCAGAAAGGTATAGAGGAGCTCAGATGAGAACTAATGCCTGAAATAAAAAAGAAATATTTGAATACATAGCATCTGAAATAAAGAATCAAATCCAGAAACATCTGGGGAAAACCCAATGCTCACCCAGAACAAGTGCAGAGAGCACTATTCCAGCTGATACGCATGAATTAACAGTGTCTGAAGCAAAGAAACAACAGCAGAAAGGTCATGAGGAACTTAAAGCAAAAATAATTTCTGAAATCAAACAAGAATTCTTTGAAATCATAGCATCTGAAATACAGAAACAAGTCCGGAAATATACAGAGGAAACCCAACTTGGAAGAAACTCTGCAGAAAAAGAATTAATAACTACCATTAAAGAAGACATGGATAAAAAAATTGAGAAGATCAGAAATATGATGGATTCCTTGAATGAGCAATACAGAAAAGAAATAGAATGCATGAAACAGAGTCAAAGAGATATAGAAGAACTAAAAATATCGATCACCACTCTACAAAACCATTTGAGTGAAAGCAAAGACAGAGTTTCAGATCTTGAAGATGCTGGTGCAGCTAGTGAAAAGGTGAGAAAGGATCTCTTAAAAACAAAGCGAATGCAGGAAAAAATAATCCATCACCTGCAAGATGACACCAGGATGAACAATGTGAGATTAATTGGCATCAATGAGAATGAAGGAGTCAATACAAATTTGGTAGACGTAATCACAGAAAACTTCCCAAATATGAAGAAACAATGTAACATTCAGGTCACTGAAGCATACAGAACACCAAATAACTTCAACCCAAGTAAAAACACACTGAGACGTATAATAGTCAAGATCCCAGAAATCCAACATGAAAATAATATACTGAAAGCTGCTAGAGAGAAGAAGCAGATCACATTCAAAGGAAAACCCATCAGAATTACAGCCGACTTCTCTACACAAACCATGAAGGCAAGGAGAACATGGAGCAGAGTTCTTCAAGTCCTGTACGAAAACAAATTCCAGCCCAGATTATAATACCCTGCAAAACTCTCTTTCAAGTTTGATGAGAAGTGAAATACTTCCACAACAAAGAACAACTGAAGAATTTCATGATGACAAAGCCATCCCTTCACAGGCTGCTGAAAGATGTTCTAGAGAGAGACCACGATGACCAGAACTCCATGAATGAGAATGGAAGGAACCCACTAAATAGGACAGACAATTAAACACAGGATACAAAGGAGTAAACAATAGCAGGTAAATACCATGACACACATAAATCAATGCATTTCAATTATAACCATCAGTGTAAATGGACTCAGTTCACCAATTAAGAGAAATAGACTGGCACAGTGGATTAGGAAACAAAATCCAACAATACGCTCTATACAAGAAACACACTTAACTCAAAAGGACATTCATAGGCTCAAAGTCAAAGGATGGAAAACAATACTACATGCACAGCACTTCAGAAAGAAGCAGAAGTAGCAATTCTGTTCTCAGACAGTCTCAACTTCAAATCAAGAAGGATCAAATGACACAAAGGAGATCACTATATATTGGTCAGGGGGAAAGTTCAAGAGCAAGAGGCAACACTCATAAATATCTATGAACTAAACGCAGGAGCACCCAACTATGTAAGGCAAATCTTAACGGACCTTAAAAACTTAATGTCTAAGAACACAATCTTAACAGGAGACCTCAACACCAACTTATCCCAAAAAGATAGAAGAACCAGACAAAAAATTAGCAAGGAAGTAGCAGAACTGAAGCAGAGCTTGGAACAAATGGACGTGGTGGATATATGCAGAGTGTTCCACCCAACCACAGCTGAATACACTTTTTTTTTTCAGCTGCACACAGGTCATTTTCCAAAATAGACGACATACTAGTCCAGAGGTCATGTGTAAGTATATGTAAGAAAATAGAAATTATCCCATGCATATTATCTGACCACAGTGCAACGAAACTGGAAATAAATGACAAAAGAAACCAGAAAAACCTGCTAAATCGTGGAAGCTAAACAACACCCTACTCAGTAATCAATGGGTCACAGAAGAAATTAAAGAAGAAATTCAACAATATCTACAATTCAACGAAAATTCAAGGACAACTTACCGGAATTTATGGGATGCAATGAAAGCAGTTCTTAGAGGGAAAATCATAGCTATGAACTCACACATTAGGAAAACAGAACAGGAACAAATAAGCACCCTAATGTTGTACCTCCGACAACTAGAAAAAGAAGAGCAAATGAAATCCAGATCGTAAAGACGGGTAAAAATCATAAAGATTAGAGCAGAAACTAATTCAATTGAGATGAAGGAAACAATTCAAAGAATCCACAAATCAAAAAGTTGGTTCTTTGAAAGACAAAATAAAGTTGATAAACCTCTAGCCAATCTCATCAAAAAGAGGAAAGAAAAAATTCAAGTACATGTAATAAGGAATGAAAAGAGTGCAATCACCACAGACCCAGTGGAAACTCAGAATATTACCAATAATTACTTCAAGAATCTTTATGCTCACAGAATAGAAGACACAGAAGAAATGAACATATTCCTCAAAAGGTACAAATTACCAAAACTGAATCAAGAAGATATAACAACTCTCAATAAGCCGATAACAGCCAACAAAATATGAAACGTAATAAAAAGCCTACTGACAAAGAAAAGTCCAGGTTCTGATGGATGCACAGCTGAATTCTACAAGAAATTTATAGAAGATATAATCCCTATACTCCTGAAACTCTTCAGTGAAATTGAAAAGGAAGCAGTCCTCCCAAAATCATTTCTGGAGGGAAGTATTATACTGATTCCAAAACCAGAGAAAGACACAATTAAAAGGAGAACTACAGGTCAATCTCCTTCATGAACATAGACACAAAAATACTCAGTAAAATCCTAGGAAATAGAATACAGCAAATTACCAAGAAGATCATACACTATGACCAGGTAGGATTCATTCCAGGGATGCAAGGATAGTTCAATATTCGAAAATCTATAAATGTAATACACTATATTAATAGACTGAAATCTAAAAACCACATGATCATCTCAATTGATGCAGAGAAGGCTTTTGACAAAGTCCAACACTCATTCATGTTCAAAGTCTTACAGAAAATTGGAATAGATGGACTCTACCTTAACTTGATAAAAGCCATCTATGACAACCCAATGGCTACTATAATTCTAAATGGGAAGAAACTGAAGTTTTTTACTCTCAGATCTGGTAAGAGACAAGGATGTCCTCTATCACCCCTCCTGTTCAATATAGTTTTGGAATCATTAGCAACAGCCATTAGAAAAGAGGGAGAAATAAAAGGAATAAGAATAGGTAAAGAAGAAGTTAAATTATCACTATTTGCAGATGACATGATACTTTACTTAGAAGACTCCAAAAATTCTACCAAGAAACTACTAGAACTGATACGGAAATTCAGTAGCATGGCAGGATACAAAGTCAGTACTCAAAAGTCATAGCATTCCTCTACACAGATAGCAAGCACACTGAAAGGGCAACAATAGAAACAATACCTTTTACAATAGCACTGTAGAAAATAAAATACCTTGGAATTCAGTTAATCAAGGAAGTCAAAGATCTTTTCATAGAAAATTACAACATCCTAAGAAAAGAGATTATAGAGGATCTCAAAAAAATGGAAAGATATACCATGCTCCTGGATAGGAAGAACCAACATCGTGAAGATGGCCATACTCCCAAAATTGCTGCACAGATTTAATGCAATCCCTATCAAACTTCCACCAACATACCTCCCAGAGCTAGAGAAATCATTCCTAAAATTTATTTAGAACCACAAAAGAACTAGAATAGCCAAGACAATTTTGGCCAATAAAGACATGGCAGGAGGCATCAGAATTCCTAATTTGAAATTATGCTATAAACCCACTGTGATAAAATCAACATGGTGTTGGCAATGAAATAGACCTGAGGATCAATGGAATAGATTAGAAGACGAAGAGGCATCTACGAACATACTCAGCTATCTGATCTTCGACAAAGGGGCTAAACAAGCCTACTGGAAGAAAGATAGCCTCTTTAACAACTGGTGCTGGAAAACCTGGCTTTCTACATGCCAAAAACTAAAACTTGACCCAGCTCTATCACCATGCACTAAGCTAAAGTCAAAATGGATTAAAGATCTGAATATTAAAACAGAAACACTCAATCTCCTGGAAGAGAAAGTAGGAGGAACTCTTGAAGACATAGGTAGGTAAAGAGTTCATGAACATATATTTGGATGTGAAACACTTGAAAGATCAACAACTGGGATCAACTTTTCTTGAGGAGTTTCTGAACGTCAAAAGAATTGTCAACAAAGTGAAAAGACAGCCCACACATTTTGAAAAATCCTAACTAATAAGCAATCAGACAAGGGTCTGCTGTCTAGAATATATAAAGAACTAAGATATAATAGGGCCCTCAGACTTAAAGACCCAAGTCAGAAATGAGCATCTGATTTGAATACACACTTCTCCGAGGATGAATTTAAAGACATGAATAAATATATGAAAAAATTCTCCACATAGCTGGCCATCCATGAAATGCAAATGAAAACAACACTGAGATACCATCTCACTCCAGAAAGAATGGCTATCATGAGGAAATCAACCAACAACAAATGTTGGGGAGGTTGTGGGGAAAAGGGAACACTTCTCCACTGCTGGTGGGAATGTAGACATTGTGGAGTTCAGTGTGGAGACTCCTCAAAATAGTAGGAGTGGAAATCCAATTATCCCCCTAGTGGGAGTTTTACCGGAGGAACTGAAAACATCAGAAACAAAAGCTACATCTTTTGGTATATAGGCTTACTCTATCTCAGTCTTAACCATCCAGCACAAAAGGATAAAAATGAGGTACATAACAGGGGGCCATAATAATAAGTTGTGCTGTAAATGGCTATAGTCAACAACTTCTTCAGATAACTCACTATTATTGTGGAATGCTGGACTGTGTTGGATTGTGTCACTGAGTTCAGGCACCTAAATTGGTTTAATGACAATGGAGTGCTCATCTTTGAGAGGTCTAGACAAAAATAGGGGTATACAAAGGAAGAATCATGATATATATGTATAAATAGTACAGTTAGGATAAATATGCCGTGCTCCTGCATAATTCTATAAGAAGCAAGATTTGCACTAATAGTTGTTGGACAAGATATTATGTTGGCTTTTAATACTATGGGCAAACACTAGGGAAATAACAAGGTAGAAAGTTTTAATTATTGAATCTTTGATATAATTCGGGTATAAAAATAAGATAAGTAAACAGCTACACTCTCTTCATTCATTGATTGGAGACATCAGCTATAATAATGTCTGTAAGTATAATATCATGTATGTACCCCTTGTAAGACACCAAAACATTACAAAAACATTTTGCAATGCATTAATTTATAGAATCTGTCCTGTTAATGTGTCTTGAAACTGTCTCATTGCTATTTTTTTAATAAAAAAATAAAAAAAATAAATATATGTATAGTATTGTAAAAAATACATTCATAAAATATGTCATTATATTTGGATATATTTGGCAATTGTATATGAATATATAAACATATATTTATGAAAATAAATAAAAAAAAACCACTGTAAAGTATCACTTCATACCTGCTAGCATGGCTATCATCAAAAGGATAATGGATAGCAAGGGCTTAGGGAAAGCCGAAACTTCTACACCATGCAAGGGAATGTAAATCAGTGTAATTGTATGGAAAGTGGCATGGAGATTGCTCTGGAGAAATCAAGCTACTATATGGCCCAGAAATCTCTGTGTCAGGTATGTACCTAAAGGAAATAAGTCTCAGCACCTTGTAGAGATGTCTGTACTCCAGGGTTCAATGGGGCGTTGTCAGCAAGAGCCAAGATAGGGGTGCAGTGTCAGTGGTGAATGGATAAGAATTTGTGGTCTTGGTTCCTGAACTTAATACTTTCCATGATTCTGGTCACAAATTGAGTTGGACAAAAACTGAATCAAATTTAATGATTAGGTTCAATGTTGAACTTATGAGTAGCTAGATTTGAGACAGAGATAGAGATGGAGATGGAGATGGAGGTGGAGGTAGAGATGGAGGTGGAGATAGGCAAAAATCTATCTATAGATATAGGTATACATAGAGAAAGAGAGAGAATAACAGCCTTGGAAAAGAAAGACATTTTGCCTTTTGTGGAAGCATGGGTGAACCTGGAAGACATTACGCTAAGGGAAGTAAGCCAGACACAGAAATAAAAGTACTGCGTAATCTCACTTACACGAGATTCTTTTTTTAAAAAGTTGAATACATGGAAATAGAACGAAAGTGGCAGTACAAAACAGGGAAGGAATGAGGCACAGATCAAAGTGTAGGAGGAATAAGTCCAGGGGTATAATGTAAAGTGTGAGGACTGCAGTGATTGTGTGCTGGAAACTTACTCCAAAGAGGAGATGTGCAGTGCTCGTATCCCCTCACACGCACAGAGTACAGCTGGTGAGAGGGTGGACATGCCATTTTACTGTGGAAGTCATTTCACTGTGTATAAATATATTAAAACATCATGTTTACACTGTAAGTATATGCAATAAAGAAATCAAAATGGCCTATATAAAAGAATAGCCTCTGACTACCAACTTAAATAGCCTACAGAGTTACCTTTGTTCCTCTTCCTCTTCCTGGGTCCCCAGGCATGAGTTAGTATTTACATGGGTAGAAATTGAACAAAGCTATAAGCCAGAAAGTTCTGTCCCCCATAGCGTGGCAGGACCTTCTCTAGGTTCCTTTCTTTTGCTTACTTCCTGAGGTGAGCAATGAGGCATGCAAATGTGATCCTAGTATCATTGTCTTAATTTGTGCTTCTATAACAAAATACCACAGATTGAGTGATTTCTACACAGTAGAGATTTATTTCTTGTAGTTCTGCAGGCTGGGAAGTACAAGATCATTTGGTGTCTGATGAAACCTCCATGTTCTTCAACATACAGGATACTGTGCCCTTACATGATGGAAGAAATTAAAGGAAAAAAGGACCCTAACCTGATTCTCTCCTGCCTTTGAATAAGATGCTAATCTGTTTGTGAGGTGTGGATTTACTGCTTAATCCATTTCTCTAAAGTCTCCACCTTATGATACTACCATCATGAGGATTAAGTTTTGGTGCATAAATTTTGAGGGACACTCCGACCACAGCATCTAACTATTAAAAAGTTATTAATCTCATTTCATAGAGCATTATTTAAAATCCCTCCACAAGCAGTTTAACCTGAACATGATAACAAAGTGTGCTGTTCAGGGTGTTTACTACTTACAGATAATTGGAAATGTGACCTTTTTCTAGTAGCGCCTATTACATGTTCATCCAGCCTAGTCTGGTTAACATTATAGTGTAGCCTAGCAATTATTAATAGTATCTGATCCCAGAAGTGTCTTGGTTTGGGCAATAAATTATAAATTAACACTCCTTGACCTGTTGTCTTATGACTACACTCCAAATTGTTCCATACCAGATGTTCACAACCTAACATCAATTTTTCATAGATCTCCATGTCTACTTTCCAGCTCACTCATCTATTTAGCTTGATTTTAAAATCTTTGATACAAAGCTTCCAAAAGAGTTATGTTGTTCATGTTAGAAACCTAATATTTGTGGCAAAGGTTATGACAAATATAGGACCCCAAACTATGGTGGAATAGAAAATCTCTAGTGATCACTTCCCTGGATTCTTCCTTGATGGCCAAAGATAAAGAAATGAATCTATTGCACTCAGACAAAATGCTCTATGCTTGTATCGACTTTAGGGTTCATTACATTATATCTAAATTCTTGAGTATACTCCTTGAAATCTGGGAATACTTTGTCATTATTTATGCTTTCCAAGGGCCCTGTACAGTGCTGGGAACATAGTAGGTGCTGAGAAGATGTTTGTGGATCTGACTACTTATTATGTTCAATTGAGCTCAAGATTTTTATTAGTTCTTGTGTGGATCAAAGTTGAATAAAGATTGCTCACTACTATTATGAACTACTTGGAGGGTATTGGATTATTTTGTTGAATTCATGCAATATTTAAATGGCAATGGAATACCCATCTCTGACAAAACTAAACAAAAAAGGGGATATAAATGAAGGACTGTTTTGTATCTGTGTATACAAAATTGTTAGGATAGATATACAGCTACTTTCTCTTAATTCAATGAGAAGAAAGATTTTTACTAATAGTGTTTGGACAGGATATCATGTCTGCATCTTGTACTATGAATAACCAGTATGAAGACAATATGCAATGTATTAATTATTGAAACTGTCCTATTAATCAGCTTTGAAACTGTCTCACTGCTATTTGTTTCTCAATAAAATTAATTTAAAAAAAGATTGCTACTCACCCAGCTTACAGAGAACTCAGCAGATGTGTTACACACTAATATGTAATTTCTTCAGTCTTCCATGCCTGAAGCATGCTTTTCTTCTACCTCGATGCGGGCAAAATGAAGTTTTTCCTTTTTCTCTACTTCCAGTATATCTGATGATATCTGGTGTTCCTGCCCATCTCACCCCAAGGCAACTCTTACCCTAGTCAGGAGGTTTCTTAATAATTCCCAATTAAGGACTGGGGCCAATTCCAGAGAGCCATCTCCAGAGGTCTCACAAATAGTTTGTGTAATTGGTCACCTGGCCTGAGCCATGAATTTGGAGTTTGAGATAGGAGTTGATCTTGACAAAAGAGACTGATCAAACAGAAAATGCTTTGATTACTTTTCCCTCCTTGCTAAGACAAAATACCTGAGACCCAAAATTAAGGAAAGAAAGGCTTATTTAGCTCACAGTTCATGGAGCTTTCAGTCTGTAAGATTCCTTTCTCCATGTCAAAGAGAAGCAGGTGAGAGCAAAGAAATAAATCTTCTATTGCTTGGCATGGGAAGGTGTCCGGCGCCGCTCCCGTCCCGCGGAAGAAGACACTCAGACACTCATACGCAGGGTTCAGCAAGCCTTTATCGAGTGGGATGCAAGCCTCTACATGTGTCCGCTATCCGCGGCTCCTACCGTGCAAGCATTTATCGGGTGTGATGCAAGCCTCTACATGCGTCCGCTATCCGCGACTCCTATCGTGCAAGCATGGCGGATTTCGTGATACAGCAAGCTATATAGATTTCACAAACCAATCATAATTATACACGTGGCCGATTACTATTGGTAGATCTTACAGCAATGGTGGGCTTATTCTAAGTAAGGGAGAGGTTGGTACAGCAACAAGAACCAGGAAGCCGGATATGGGCGCCATCTTTGCAGACACGATGGGCGGGGGAGCGAGGAGCGGGCGCCATCTTGGCTCGGCTCCCAACAGGAAGGTGGGCAAAAGAGCAGTCAGAAACCCTTGGGATGGAGACAGAGATTGGACCTTTTGTGAGACTGGGCTACAGGAGGAATTTATAGGGTTGGCATGTTAAAAAAAAAGGGAGTGGAGGGAGGTTTTCCATTAATTCTGGGAGAGGGAATGGAAGACAACGAAGGAGCGGTTTTTCATAGCTGTTCTGGGATTCCTGCCCCATGCTGACTCACTCCATGACCACCTGGGTGACTGCTGCATGGGTGCACACCCACCACAGTCCATAACTGCTGGATACAAGGCAGGGTGGCACAGGGGCAAACTAAGGCCACAGGAGACAGCAACAGCAACAAGGTAGGGCACTCTTTCCTTTCCATATATTGTGTGCAACCTACCATCCCCTAGGGCAGGTGTCCCACTCACACTGTCTCCTTGCTCAGGATGAGGGTTTTACAAAGTGAGGACCCTGACTCCCTGCTGAGTCACTTACTTAAACTTTTAAACTTCTCAAGTGGACACAATATATCAAGCATTTCAGAAACCAATTAGAATTTGTTCCTAGAATAATTTTCATTCTCTGTCTATAATTCTGATAAAATGTCTGCAAGCAGTGGCTCACATATAGTATTTAGACTTCGTGAATTTGAATGACCAGTACTATTCTTATCTTGCAATACAATGAATAATTGAAATTTAGGCATATAGCAGGAACAAAACAAGTTTCAAAAATCCAAAGTGATTACAGTGCTTTCTGCTTTTTAAGTGGGCCTAGAAGTAACATATTTCATAGCAGAGGAAAAATAAATGTCTGTACTGGTTCCTTATGTTTATGGAGGCCAGACAGAAGCAAGAAAAGCAAACATAGATGTCAAAATCTCTGCAGAATTTCCTAGGGTGCCAATGTTGGGAACAAGAGTAAATAACCCTTTATCCTCAAAGTACGTGAGCAAATTTTGTATATGCGCCCCAGGCTAGGTTGGGGTGAAGAACTCAATTATTCTGCATAAGAAAGTGGGAGGAATTGAGTAAGTCTTGAGGAAAAAGCCACACAACAGGTCAAGACATTCCAGGCTTTTAACTGTATGCAGGGCTGGCAAATATTTAATTGTAAAGTATAGGCATTGCTTTTGTGCAAACTGCTCCACTATCTCAGGTCTAATTCCAACTATGCCCTAGCTCCACCCCTGGTAAACAAGCAGTGGGGGAGCTCTCTGTCTACATTGTCTGTGGAGGATGGTACCATTTGCCAGAGTTTGATCCAGTAACTCTGAGGTGGATCCATGGCTTCCCATTGATGACAGGCCAGGTTTGACCAAAGATATTCTTGGAAAAGTGAGGAGGAAGGCAAATATATAAGAACAAATGTAACTTTTATACCTGACAAGGTCAGTCAAGTGCCTTCAGGAATTATCCAGAAACCCTGTACCACACTTTGTAGATAGTTTGTCAGCATCAGTCATGTGGATGAGTCATGGCCATTGCTTGAACAATTTGCTCTGTGTGAAAGCCTTAGAGAATGTTTTCTCTCCATGTGACTCTCCTTAAGCACACTATATACATAATCACATTTCTCTGTGGCCCCACAATCTCCTTGAACAGAAAAATTGGGACACAAATGAGTTAAATGATGTCACAGTACAGGTTCCCCTATGTCCTGAGTTCTCTCTGACCTTGAAAAGCTAGGACCAAAATGTTGGCTGTCCTTGCAGCTCTTCTTTTTCTCTAATTTTTGGTCTGCAAACATAGGTTGTTAACCCTCCAGAAGAGAAGCTTATTATTACCCTACAATATATGCAGTTGGGTTTAACCTCACTATCTGAGTATCAAACATCTTAAGTATAAGATGGAACATGTATTTTCCATCAAGTAATTATATGTTAAACTTTAAGTCTCTATAGAATATGGAAAGAAATTTAAAAAATGAAAAATTTAAAAAATATGAATAAACAATTACATATTTTTGCACAGAAATTTATAAATCTAACCATACACATCATTGCAGCAGAATAGTCTTGTGACATTTCTTTTATTGTCTCTTTTTTCAATTTATTACGCCCTTCTTTAAAAAAGAAAAAACATTTACTTGAGAGATAGTATGGCAATAATTGGTATGTCATGACAAGCTGGACATATTTAGAAGAACAAAATGACAGGCAACCCAAGCATGACCCCACTACTACACATGGCTATCTTCAGTGCAGTTGCCCAGTTCACAGGTATCAGCATATATAGTCAGAGTGAGAATCCCACCAAGTAACTGCTAGTTTCAACGACCTGCTGATAGTTCTCAGAATCATTGCCTTACCCATCTTGTGTGTATAAATGTATGGGTTTGCCCCTGTCTTGTTTCCTAGCTTTTCTCCTTACCATCTCTTAATTGTCTAATCCTCAAATTCTCGCTTTCCTTTTAATTGTGTTTATACATTTCTATTTGTATTTCTTCTTTTGATTTCTTATACTAAGGAGACTATATGATGTTTGCACAAATGGGTCTGGTTTATTTCACTTATGGGTATATCCTTAAGTGGCATGCACTTAAATATAAATGCTTCAAGTTTATCATTCTTATTTTTTTTGTCAATAAAAGCTTTAAAATATCTGCACATATATATTCAAGTTGACAGTGCTAGTAGTTTTGTTTCAATACAAATTATGCCAGAGAGCTCCTAAATTTCAGATGTGGTCATATATTTTTGATTTGAAATTCATCTTGGCACAGATCTTGACAGTGGTTCTCTGGATGACAGGTAAGCATCTAGTTTTTCCCAGGACTCATGAAGATAATTATATTTTAATGGTCTGGATGGCCCTGGAGCCTCTTACATCTCACAGGGTGTCAATGGCTTGCTGAGGAGAGACCGTGTCAGACAGGTATAGGAGGAGACAAGTAGCTACAAGACAAGATCTTCCAAGTCCTCCATAATAGTGTATCAGGGTTTTCCGGTTGTTTCTGAGGCAGGTTGCAAGCTCCTCCATCACCAGGCAGTAGCTGGCTATGTTGGACGTCTCTCCATCTGGGAAGGGGTGATGGTGAGTTACGATTCCAGACTGCTGGTAGAAGTCCAAAAGGTTTGGGACTCTATAGTTTGACAGTTCGCCTCTGGTGCAGAAAACAAATATGTCTTGTATGCCGCAACTCTTTAGTTCTTCTGTATATTTTTGAATATTTCTTCTAACATCTTTAAATTTGCATCCTGGAAGAGCACATAAACCAAGAAACTGAGAGCAGTTCACCCGTGACAGGGGTAGCCATGAAATCTGAATTGGGGTCTGTTCATCTTCAGTAGTTTCTTCATCTGAGGAGTCAAACTCACTTGCCTGTATTGAAATAGACGGTTTCATCTCTGGCAGCTGCCACAGAGACCTCAAGTTTATCATTCTTTATAGCTGAGTAATACTCCATTGTATAAAAACACCACAACTTTTTCATCCATTCCTCAGGTGACAGGCATTTTGGTTGTTTCCAAGATTGGGCTATCACAAATTGTGCTGCTATAAACATAGGTATACATATATCACTCTGATATGATGTTTTCAGTTCGTCTGGGAAAATTCCCAGTAGGGGAACAGCTGGCTTGAATGAATTTCCAGTCCTAGTTCTCTAAGGAGTCTACACACTTATTTCCATAATGGTTGCACTAGTCTACATTCCCCCCAGCAGTGGAGAAGGGCTCCTTTTTCCCCACAGCCTCTCCAACTTTTGTTATTGGTTGATTTGTTTATGACAGCCATTGTTTCTGAGGTGAGATGGTATCTCAGTGTTTTTTAATTTGCATTTTACAGATAGCTAGTGATGTGGAACATTATTTTCTTTATTCGCTTCTTTAATTTCATCGTCTGAGAAATATGTGTTCATTTTGGATGCCCATTTCTGCACTGGGTCTTTAAAATTCGGGGCCCTAATGTTTTTTAGTTCTTTAAAAATTCTAGAGAGAAGACCTTTGTCTGAGTGCTTAATAGTTAAGATTTTTTTTCCAAATTTGTGGGTTGTCTTTTCACTTTGTTGGTAATTTCTTTTGACCAGCAAGAAATTCTCAATAAGAGGAGGTCCCATTGTTAATTCTTTCAAGTATTATCCTTGTGATTTGATTTTTGTTCATGAACTCTTTACTTCCCCTTATGTCTTCAAGAGTTCCTCCTACTTTCTTTTCCAGGACATCAAGTGTTCCTGTTTTAATGTTTATATCTTTAATCCATTTTGACTTTAGCTTAGTGCATGGTTATAGACCTGGGTCAAGGTTTAGTTTTCATCATGTAGAGAGCCAGTTGTTCCAGCGCCATTTGTTAAAGAGGCTATCTTTCTTCCAGTGAGCATGTTTGGCCCCATTGTCAAAGATCAGGAGGGTGAGTGTGCTTATAGAGGCTTCTGCATCTTCTAATCTATTCCATCGATCCTCAGGTCTATTTTATTGCCAGTACCATGCTGATTTTATCACAGTAGTCTTGTAGTATAATTTCAAGTCAGGAATTGTGGTGCCTCCTGCATTGTCTTTGTTGGCCAGGATTGCCTTTGCTATTCTAGATCTTTTCTGGTTCTAGGTAATTTTATGAATGATCTTTCTAGGTCTGGGAAGTATGCTGGTGGTAGTTTGATAGGGATTGCATTTAATTTGTACAGCAATTTTCTGAGTATGACCATGTACATAATGTTGGTTCTTCCTATCCAGGAGCTGGAAATATCTTTCCATGTTCTAAAATCCTCTATGATCTCTTTTTTTCAGAGTACTTTTCCTTGAAAAGATCTTTGACTTCTTTAGTTAGATGAATTCCAAGGTATTTCATTTTCTGTGGTGCTATTGTAAAAGGTATTGTTTCTATAGTTTCCCTCTCAGTGTGTTTGTTATCTGTGTAGAGGAATGCTATTAACTTTTGAGTATTGACTTTGTATACTGCTATGCTACTGAATTTGTGAATCAATTCTAGGAGATTCTTGGTGGAGCTTTTTGAGTCTTCTAAGTAAAGTATCATGTCATCTGCAAATAGTGATAATTTAACTTCTTTACCTATTCTTACTGCTTTTATTTCTCCCTCTTGTCTAATGACTATTGCTAGTGATTCCAAAACTATATTGAACAGGAGGGGTGATAGAGGACATCCTTGTCTCTTACCAGATCTGAGAGTAAAAAACTTCAGTTTCTTCCCATTTAGAATTATATTAGCCATTGAGTTGTCATAGATGGCTTTTATCAAATTGAGGTAGAGGCCTTCTATTCCAATTTTCTGTAGAACTTTGAACATGAATAAGTGTAGGACTTTGTCAAAAGCCTTTTCTACATCAATTGAGATGATCATGTGATTTTCAGATTTTGCTCTATTGATATAGTGTATTACATTTATAGATTTTCGAATATTGAACCTTTCTTACATCCCTGGGATGAATCCTACCTGGTCATGGTGCATGATCTTTTTAATGATTTGAGGTATTCTATTTGCTAAGATTTTATTGAGGATTTTTGCATCTATGTTCATGAGGGAGATTGGCCTGTATTTCTCTTTTTAGTTGTGCCTTTTCCTGGTATTGGAATCAGTATAATACTTGCCTCCAGAAATGATTTTGTGAGGACTGCTTCCTTTTCAATTTCATTGAAGAGTTTGTGGAGTATAGGGATTATATCTTCTATAAATTTCTTGTAGAATTCAGAACCTGGACTTTTCTTTGTCGGTAGGCTTTTTATTACGTTTCATATTTCATTGGCTGTTATTGGCTTATTGAGAGTTGTATCTTCTCGGTTCAGTTTTGGCAATTTGTACCTTTCGAGGAATCTGTCCATTTCTTCTGTGTCTTCTATTTTGTGAGCGTAAAGATTCTCGAAGTAACTATTGATAATCTTCCGAAGTTCCGCTGGGTCTGTGGTGATTTCACCCTTTTCATTCCTTATTGCATGTACTTGAATTTTTTCTTTCCTCTTTTTGATGAGGTTGGCTAGAGGCTTATCAACTTTATTTACTCTTTCAAAGAACCAACTTTTTGATTTGTGGATTCTTTAAACTGTTTTCTTCACTTCAATAGAATTAATTTCTTCTCTGATCTTTATGATTTCTTCCCGTCTTTGCGCTCTGGGTTTCATTTGCTCTTCTTTTTCTAGATGTCAGAGGTGCAACATTAGGGTGTTGATTTGTTCACATTCTGTTTTCCTAATGTGTGAGTTCATAGCTATGATTTTCCCTCTAAGAACTGCTTTCATTGCATCCCATAAATTCTGGTAAGTTTTGCTTGAATTTTCACTGAATTGTAGATATTGTTGAATTTCTTGTTTAATTTCTTCTATGACCCTTTGATTGCTGAGTAGGGTGCTGTTTAATTTCCATGAATTTAGTGGGTTTTTGTGGTTTCTTGTATCGTTTATTTCTAGTTTCATTGCACTGTGGTTGGATAATACACATGGAATAATTTCTTCTTTCTTGCATATACTTAAGCACAACTTATGGACCAGTATGTGGTCTATTTGAGAAAATGATCCATGTGTAGCTGAAAAAAATGTATATTCAGCTGTTGTTGAGTGGAACACTCTATATATGTCTATTAAGTCCATTTGTTCCAATGTCTGGTTCAGTTCTGCTACTTTGCTATTTTTTTGTCTGATTGACCTATGTTTTTGAGATAAGAGGGTGTTAAGGTCTCCTGTTAAGATTTTGGTATTGGATATGACACTTTCCATGTTCATTAAGATTTGTCTTCTATAGTTGGATGCTTCCGTGTTTGGTGCATATACATTTATGAGTGTCACCTCTTCCTCCTGTATTTTTCCCTTAATCAGTATATAGTGTCCTTCTTTATTTCATTTGATCATTCTTGGTTTGAAGTTGAGACTGTCTGAGAACAGGATTGCTATCCCTGCTTTTTTCTGAGGTGCTGGAGTGTCTAGTATTGTTTTCCATCCTTTGACTTTAAGCTTATGAATGTCTTTTTGAGTTAATTGTATTTCTTGTATACAGCATATTGTTGGGTTTTGTTTCCTAATCCACTGTGCCAGTCTATTGAATTCATTTACATTGGTGGTTGTAATCGAGATGTGTTGACTTACAATTGACATGTTATTTACCTGCTATTGTTTACTCCTTTTTGTGCTGTGTTTAATTGTTTGCCCTATTTAGTGGATTTCTTCTCTTCTCATTGGTAGAATTCTGATCATTTTGCTACCTCTCTAGAACATCTTTTAGTAGTCTGTGTGGGGTTGGTTTTGTCATCATGAAATTCTTTAGTTCTTTGTAATGGAAGCATTTCACTTCTCCACCAAATGTGAAAGAGAGTTTTGCAGGCCATAGTAGTCTGGGCTGGAATTTGTTTTCATAGAGCATTTGAAGTACTGTGCTCCATGCTCTCCTTGCCTTCATGGTTTATGAAGAGAAATCGGCTGTAATTCTAATGGGTTTTCCTTTGAATGTAATCTGCTTCTTTTTGTCTAGTGGCTTTCAGTATATTATTCTTGTGCTGGATTTCTGGGATCTTGACTGTTATATGTCTTGGTGTGTTTTTAAGGGGGTTGAAGCTATTTGGAATTCTGTATGCTTTGGTTCCTTGAATGTCAGATTGTTTCCTCATATTTGGGAAGTTTTCTGCTATTTCTTCTGCCCATAATCTTTTTATATCATGTGTATTGACTCTTTCTCATTGATGCCTATTAGTCTCACATTATTCACCTTTGCATTGTCTTGCAGGTGATGAATTTTTTTTTTCCTGTATCCTAGTTATTTTTAAGAGATCTTTTTTTACCTTTTCACTAGCTGTGACAGCATCCTCAAGATCTGAAACTCTATCTTCACTTTCACTCAAATGGTTTTGAAAGCTTGTGATTGCAGTTTAAGTTCCTCTTTATCTTTTTGGAACTGCTTCATGCAATCTATTTCTTTCCTGTATTGCTCATTCAATGAATCCATTGTTTTTCTAATCTCTATTTTTTTTTTATCAGTGTCTTCTTGAGAAGCAGTTATTAATTCTTTTGCTTCAGAGATTATTTCTGATCTGATTTCCTCTATATGTTTTTGCATTTGATTCTTTACTTCAGACAGTCTTTATTCAGAAATTCCTTTTTTTCATTTCAGAGATTAATTCTGATCTTAATTCCTCTATACCTTTCTGCTGTTGTTTCTTTACTTCAGACACTATTAATTCATATATTTCTTTTTTTTCATTTCAGAGATTAATTCTGATCTTAATTCCTCTATACCTTTCTGCTGTTGTTTCTTTACTTCAGACACTATTAATTCATATATTTCTTTTTTTTTATTTCAGAGATTAATTCTGATCAGAGTTCCTTTATACCTTTCTGCTGTTGTTTCTTTGCTTCAGACACTATTAATGTAGACATTTCAGCTGTGCTAGTGTCCTCTGCACTTGTTCTGGGTGGTCTCAGGACCTGAGATTGCATTTTGCTCCTTCTCTATGTCATTTTGTATAGTACTGTCCACTTACCTTTGATGTAGAGTTTTGGTGCATTTATAACCTTAATACCTCTTAAAATTCAGGTACAGATATACCAAATTTGAGTTCATCCAGTTGTGCCTGGCTTGGGTCTGGCTAGTGTTTTCTGCTCCCTCCTGCTGCAGCCCTTGGAGGTGAACCTATTTTGCTCCTCTTGCAAAATGTTCTGCTCCTGGATTAGCTGTGTGGTTTTGGCCTTTAGTCTGTCTGCAGGGACTTCAGCTTCAGACTTTCACCCCAGGCCTGAATGCCAGACTGGGCTGGTTCTGGAGGGGTCTGGGGGGCAGGAGAGCGCAGAAGCTCTCCCATACACTCACTGGGCCTGGGCTTAGGTGGGTCTGGAGGGTCCCAAAGGCATGGAAGAAGTTCTCACTCACAAGGTGGGCTGGGGCTGGCTCTGGAGGAGTAGGGGGATCTCAAGAGCAAGGTGAAATGTCTCACTCCTGCATCGGGCCTGGGCTTGGTCTGGAGAGGTCCAGCTGGTGCAGGAGAGCCTAACTGCATGTACTGATGCTTAAAAATTATCCCTTTCTAATTCTTTTATTCTTTAATCACTTCTCCAGTGGAGAATTGCTTGTCACCCATCCTGGTTTATATTCCATAATATTATGCAAGCATTTTCCTCACTTTTCCTGATAATTCTCAGTGCTGTTGCTAACTCTGACATGCTGGGATGTGGGCAGCAGCTCTTCTCATGCAGCAGGTGAATGATTAAGGCAAGGCTTGGCAAGCAAAGCCAGGAGTGAGAACTGGCCCCAGGCCCGGTAAGGAGCTAGGCAAGTTTGCCTGGGGCCACGGTTTCCTGGAAAGCAAAGCCGTGCAGGTGTTTTACCATTCAGGAAAGGATTAGGATTTGTACTTTTTCAGAAGCTGAGGGGTGGAGTAAAGCAAAAGAGAAAATCAAAGCTCATAAGATAACAGGCAAAAATGATGCTGTTCACAGGAGCCATGTTTTGCCTGGAAAGTTTATAGATGCTCCTTGCTAAGGTTAAAATCATTTACTTGAGTGGTTGTCTCTGAACCCACAGGTGGGTGTGAATGAAATTAGAGCATATAGTAGAAATTAGGAAGTATGTAGTCGAGAGTGCATTAAAAACAGCAAAGGAAGATTAATTCTTGAAGCAGACATTATTGGCCATGTAATTTCTGATAACTTCTTTATCTGAGATTACAGGATGACTCAGGACTGCTGCTGCCTGGCAGGGGCAATACCAATCATAGGGCAAGATAAATTTAAGAAACATTTATGTGGAGCCAGTATATATTTTGCTAACAGCAAAACTTTTAGTACCCAGAATACAGTGAACATCAAATTAATGTTTGCTGAACTGAACTGGCCTAAAAGCAAGAAGGCTAGAACCAGCTGTGTGTAAGTCCTGCATGTGTGACATGAGTTAAAAAAAGACTGCCCTTTTGAGAAAATGGGAGATAGCGATACTGTAAAAGGAATGCTGCATTTTGGGAGAGGTGGGATGATAAAAATAGGTAGACAGATGAGCAGTGTGAGAAATGTACAAGGCAGGTTAATTTGGCAGCTCTCTAACTCACGAACAGCTCTCTTCTTTCATCCTTTCCATTCCCATCCTTGGCAGGGTGCTAGATCTTCAGAACTGCCCTTTCCTGGGTGACAGGACATCCGCGGCTATTCTGGAGAAACACACAGATACAACAACAAATGGAATCATGAACACAAGATCTTCTGCATTCTGCTTCTTCCTAGGGAGGCCCTAATGCCTCTCTCCTCAGATTTCTCTGTTAATAACTAGGCTCCTGCTCATTTTTAAATCAATCACCGAGGAAAAAGCAAAATGAGATTTGCCTGATTGCATACGCTGTGCTGAACAGAATGTGTTGCTTGGGGCTGGGTGCTGGAAATGGCTAGAATCTTTTTTTTTTTGTCTTTTTGAGACAGGGTCTCACTATGCAGCTCAGGCTGGCCTTACGCTCACTCTGTAGCTCAGGCTGGTCTCGAACTCACAACAATCCTCCTGCCTCAGCCTCCCGAGTGCTGGGTTATAGGCATGTGCCACCACGCCTGGCTGGCTAGAATCTTTTTAAATAACAGGTAGCAAAGGGTGGATGCATAAGTGAATTTGAAGATCTATCCTTGAGGTTAATTTCTCTAAGAAAAATTTAGGGGACTTGGGCAGTTCTTGGAACCAGTCCTTGAGAAGGCCAAGGTGTGAATAGCCACTGGATCTGCCCTCTGAAAGAATGCTGTGTACTTTAAATTACTGCCCTGGGGTTCTGCTTCAGGCCACGTGTCCAGGAGGGCAGTGGGTAGATGCCAGGGCTTAAGTTGAATTCCCAGGTCACATTCTTCAAAAGTGGAGCTTTTCTGTTTCTTTTCATGTGGAAGTTGTATATCAACAGTCTTTGAGACAGTTGCTCTTTGTGGATTTCATTATGTAATTCTGAGATCCTCTCACCAGATCTTCATTCAGTGACTTTTCTGTAAATTTTTAAGGTTTAACAGTGCAGATGCTTGACCTCAGACACTAAGTCCCTGTCTCCTTAGTGGCAAGATTTTTTTAAAAATTTTTATTTTATTGAAGTACAAATATCAATGAGACAGTTTTAAGATACCTTGACAAGATGGATTTGATAAATTAATACATTGCAAACTGTTTTCATAATGTTTTGGTATCATAGAAGGTGCATACATGATATTATACTTACAGACATTATTATACCATATGTCTCTTATCAGTAAATTAAGAGAGTGTAGCTGTTTACGTATCTTATATTTTATACCTAAATTACATCAAAAGTGGCAAGAGTCTTGTCGTAGCTCACTCTCTCCTGCATGCCATCATTTCCCCATTACAAATCATGATCATATACTCTCAACAAATAGGAAAATTCATTTCTCTCTGAGACTTTCATCTGCTTGTGGGAAAGATGGGAATCAAATACCTCTTTCAGGGAGTACTCCTTGTTTTACTAGACTTCTGTTCTGTCCAATGTGTTTCTTTCCAACACTTCCAGGTGTATTTCAAGTTCAAAAGTGCCAAAGAGCATGCTGCTTCCTTCCTAACAAACTTTTAATCGTGCTTTCTGCTTACCATTGAGGTGGCGGCAACATTCATGGGAGTACGTAGTTAAATTTGGGAGAAGGCCTA
Organism: Ctenomys sociabilis; assembly: GCA_004027165.1. Lineage (NCBI taxonomy): Eukaryota > Metazoa > Chordata > Mammalia > Rodentia > Ctenomyidae > Ctenomys > Ctenomys sociabilis. The sequence goes on from PVKA01015356.1 coordinate 47,415, forward strand.
ATTCTTCCTAGATAGCACCAGGTTACAAATTTCTTGGCTAAATTCAATCAGAAAATAAGATTCCCCTTATCTTGTTCTCAGTTTCTTTATGTGAGAATGTCACAAAAAGTGCTTTATGTTCTGTCTCCTGAGACTTAAATACCAGTCTAACCTCTTGTACCCTTGACACACTGTCCCGAGATGATTTGACAATGGAGACATTTCAGATGCCATGGGATATTTCATAACTTTAAATATTTTATAACAAATTAAATGTTAATTATATGCTGGTCAGGGAAGAGAATCACTGAAATATTTAATTAACATTTAATTTATTAGTCATCAAATATTTAAGTAGCTCCTATCTGAGGGATTTTTGCTCCTCATTAGTTGTAGGTTAGTAAAAATCTATTATGGTTAGCTGCTACTAATCCAAGTGTGTATGGGTTTTGCAGATTTCTTTCAAAAGATCTCTGCATGCATGTTGTCTTAGTCACTTTCATCATTACAGGGACAAATTGCTTGACACCTGCAACTTCCGGAAGTCTCTTTTGGATCACAGTTTCAGTCCACATTTGGCAGGCTGAAACCTAGAAACACATACATGGAAGAAAGTGTGTCCTGTCCTGGTGACCAGGAAGTAGAGCTGTACAGACAGCCATGTCCAACCTTGTCCAGGTCTAGAGGAATCCACATATGTAATCTCAGGGAAAAGTGATTGGAATTCTAATAAGTAAATCCAATCTACCACAGCCAGTGCAACTCACATTGAGAATAAAGAGACAAATACATATCTGCAGTTGTGGGGATCCAAGGGGGTCCTAAGTACAGTTTGAGTAATGGCTAACTGGAGCAAAGGCCATGCCCAGGGCCAAATCTGGGTTTTGTTAATTTGTGACTAGAGGAATGGATCAGGGTTGAGTGACTATGTGAGGGGTGGAAAGTGCCCGAGGGCTGTGAGCCCAGCTAGGTGTGAGCCACAGTGGCACCTCCGCAATATGCAGAGAGAGAGAGAGCTGGCAAAAAGAGTACTGGATTTTAGTAACAGGTAGCCTCTCAGTTTGGAGGAATCTGTATAACATAGTTTGAGGCAGTATCTTATGTATTTGTCCATTCTTCAGCTTTGATGTCTGACACCCTGTTCCCTGAGAAGTCGTAGGCTCATTCTCCAGCCTCTGGGCCAGCTGCCTGGCATCTGTAGGCAAGCTCATGCTTAGAGTTGGGGGCTGTAGGCTGGGCAGCACTGACCAGTTATGTTGCTTCAAAGGCTACTATTAGTGCCTCTGCTGGACTCATTTGCATGGCTTAAAGCCAATCGAGGGGGTAATTGAAAATTACCCTAGTCAGCTTTGTAGGTATCAATACACAGAATTAGGGCCAGGTTTAGTCAAAATTGAGACACGTGGTCTTCTTTCAAAGAGAGCCTTCCAGGTGGTTCTCCTCAGCGAAAAGGGACAAACCGAAGAAGGAACTGTACCCTTCTAGGTCATGCCCCAGTGACCCGTCTTTTCCCACCACCATCCTCCCACAGCACATTCAGCTTTGAACCCATGACCCAAAAGCCACACCTCTGAGTGCATGAGGCTTCAGGGGCCATTCTCCACCTAAACCTTAACACGTGCACAGGCAGACTGAACTTCTAACAGCCTTTAATTTCCTAGTGCTTTTGTCAGTCTGGTTGCCTGTCCTTTGGACATATTTTATCACAGAAACCCTATCTGCATGGCACTTTATAGTTGAAAAATGCTGTGATCTTTATGGTCGCAGAATCTTATGAAACTTCCATGATGTTTGTAGAGTGGATAAAGCGCTGCTACTTTGTAGGAGCTGGGGTCTCAGGGGTATTGTGGGACTGCTCTGTTGCTGCACAGAGTCCAGGTTTGCTGCCTATGAATTTCACACTGTGTCATCGCCAGTGTCAAGTGATATTTCAGCCTCAGAAAAGTCCTGGCCTTAGTAATCCACTTCTCATTTTTGTCTCTGATTTATTGTCAGTAGAAAATGTAGACTATAATCCATTTTATTGGATTATAAATTTTTATTTAAGCAAAAATATTGGATCAATTTGTATAATTGTTTCAGGGACATAAGATAAAAACATGTACTCTCTATTTGGGGCAAGATGGTTCTCTACATACAATATAGTTATTGATTGCATTATTCAATTTATTGATTGTGCTACTCAATTGTTTTAGGTATTTGGTTATTTTTTTTGTCTAGCTCATCTGCCACTTCTGAAAGAGAGTCCCTCTACTATATGTGTATTTTTACTAAATTACCTTTGCATTTCCAATGCTTTTTCTTTGCACATTTGTCTTCTGTGCTATTTGTTCTCCACTATTTCTTCTTAATAAATAGTACATATGAATTGCAAAATAATCCATTGCTTTTTTAATAACATTGTCTTATGTTTATAATGCTTTGTCCAGCTTACCTTTGTTTTTATTTTAGCAATATCTTTGTGTATGTATTTATTTTTAACCTTTTATTATTGAATTGTTTCTTGCAAACTAGAATCTTATTTTTAAAGGAAAATCATGTATGATTTTGTCTTGTCTTTTCATGGAAGAAATCACTCACACACAGAATAAGGACTGAAATATTTGATGCTTTCCATCACTATTGCTTTAAACATTGTGCCCATTGTATAGAAGGGTTACCCTCTTTATCCTGTTTATACATACGTACATACATACATACATACATACATTCATACATGTTTATATTTAAAAAACATAAAAGGCAGATGATTTATAAAATTTGATATTGACCTATGTATACATTTAAAAATCATACCCTCACTTAAACAAGCATTATTACCACCTTCTAGTT
>PVKA01015357.1:0-50249 GCA_004027165.1 Ctenomys sociabilis
GAACTCACAACAATCCTCCTGCCTCAGCCTCCCGAGTGCTGGGATTACAGGCCTGCGCCACCACGCCCGGCTACATATATCTCAATGATACAATGTTTCCAGATCCTTTGGGAAAATTCCCAGTAGGGGGATAGCTGGCTTGAATGGGATTTCTAGTCCTACTGTTTTGAGGAGTCTCCACACTGACCTCCACAGTGGTTGTACCAGTCTACATTCCCAGCAGCAGTGGAGAAGTGTTCACTTTTCCCCACAACCTCTCCAGCATTTGCTGTTGGTTGATTTCCTTATGATAGCCATTCTTTCAGGAGTGAGATGGTATCTCAGTGTTGTTTTTATTTGCATTTCACGAATGGCTAGTGATGTGGAGCATTTTTTCATATATTGATTTGCTTCTTTAATTTTGTCCTCTGAGAAGTGTGTATTCATCTCAGATGCCTATTTCTGAATTGGGTCTTTAAATTTGAGAGCCCTGTTATATCTTAGTTCTTTATATATTCTAGGCAGTAGTCTTCTGTCTGATTGCTTATTAGTTAGGATTTTTTCAAAGTTTGTGGGTTGTCTTTTCACTCTGTTGACAATTTCTTTTGACATGCAGAAGCTTTTTAAGAAGAGTTGATCCCATCTGTTGATTCTTTCAAGAGCTTCGCATGTGAATATATGTTTGTTCATGAACACTTTACCTACCCCTATGTCTTCAAGAGTTCCTCCTACTTTCTTTTCCAGGACATTGAGTGTTTCTGTTTTAATGTTTAGATCTTTAAACCATTTTGACTTTAACTTAGTGCATGGTGATAGAGCTGGGTCAAGTTTTAGTTTTCGGCATGTAGAAAGCCATGTTTTCCAGCACCATTTGTTAAAGAGGCTATCTTTCTCCCAGTGAGCTTGTGTAGCCCCTTTGTCGAAGATAAGATGGCTGAGTGTTTTCGTGGATGCCTCTGCATCTTCTAATCTATTTCACTAATCCTCAGGTCTGTTTTGTTGCCAATACCAAGTTGATTTTATCACAGTGGCTTTGTAGTATAATTTCAAATCAGGAATTGTAATGCCTCCTGTCTTGTGTTTATTGGCCAAGACTGCCTTTGCTATTCTAAGTCGCATGTGGTTCCAAATAAATTTTAGGAATGATTTCTCTAGGTCTGGGAGGTATGTTGTTGGTAGTTTGACAGGGATTGCATTAAGTCTGTACAGCAGTTTTGTGAGTATGGCCATCTTCACGAAGTTGGTTCTTACTATCCAGGAGCATGGAATATCTTTCCATTTTCTGAAATCCTCTATAATCTCTTTTCTTAGGGTGTTGTAGTTTTCTGTGAAAAGATCTTTGACTGCCTTAATTAAGTGAATTCCAAGGTATTTCATTTTCCTCGGTGCTATTGTGAAAGGTATTGTTTCTATTGTTTCCCTTTCAGTGTGCTTGTTATCTGTGTAGAGGAATGCTATTGACTTTTGAGTACTGATTTTCTATCCTTCTATGCTACTGAATTTCCCTATTAGTTCTAGAAATTTTTTGGTGGAATATTTGGGGTCTTTGAAGTAAAGTATCATGTTTTCTGCAAACAGTGATAATTTAACTTCTCCTTTACCTATTCTTATTCCCTTTATTTCTCCCTCTTTTCTAATGGATGTTGCTAAGGATTCCAAGACTATACTGAATATTAGGGGCGACAGAGGACATCCTTGTCTTGTACCTGATTTGAGAGTAAAAGATTTCAGTTTTTCCCCATTTAGGATTATATGAGCTTTTGGTTGTCATAGATGGCTTTTATCAAGTTAAGATAGAGTCCATCTATTCCAATTTTCTGTAGGACCTTGAACATGAATGCGTGTTGGACATTGTCAAAGGCTATCTCTGCATCAATTGAGATGATCATATGGTTTTTAGATTTCAGTCTATTAATATAGTGTATTACATTTATAGATTTTTGAATATTGAACCATCCTTGCATCCCTGGCATGAATCCTACCTGGTCATGGTGTATGATCTTCTTGATGATTAGCTGTATTCTATTTGCCAGGATTTTGTTGAGAATTTTTGCATCTATGTTCATGACGGAAATTGGCCTGTAGTTCTCCTTTTTGGTTGTGTCTTTCCCTGGTTTTGGAATCAGTATTCTACCTGCCTCCAGAAATGATTTTGGGAGGACTATTTCCTTTTTCACTTCATGGAAGAGTTTGTGTAGTGTGGGGATCATATCTTCTGCAAATTTCTTGTAGAATTCAGCAGTTAATTCATCAGGACCTGGACTTTTCTTTGTCGGTAGGCTTTTGATTACGTTTCATATTTCGTTGGTTGTTGTCGGCTTATTGAGAGTTGTTCTATCTTCTTGATTCAGTTTTCGTAACTTGTACCTTTCAAGCAATATGTCTGTTTCTTCTGTGTCTTTTATTCTGTGAGCATAAACATTCTCGAAGTAACTATTGATATTCTTCTGAATTTCCACTGGGTCTGTGGTGATTTCACCCTTTTCATTCCTTATCGCTTGTACTTGAATTTTCTTTTGCCTCTTTTTGATGAGGTTGGCAAGAGGCTTATCAACTTTATTTAGTTTTTCAAAGAACCAACATTTTGATTTGTGGATTCTTTGAACTGATTTTTCATCTCAATTGAGTTAATTTCTGCTCTAATCTTTATGATTTCTTCCCGTCTTTGTGCTCTGAGTTTTGTTTGCTCTACTTTTTCTAGTTGTCGGAGGTGCAACACTAAGGTGCTAATTTGTTCCCTTTCTGTTTTCCTAATGTGTGAGTTCATAGCTATGATTTTCCCTCTAAGAACAGCTTTCATCGCTTCCCATAAATTCTGGTAAGTTGTACTTCAATTTTCATTAACTTGCAGATATTGTTGAATTTCTTATTGAATTTCTTCTGCAGCCCATTGATAGCTGAGTAGGGTGTTGTTTAGTTTCCATGATATCAGTGGGTTTTTCTGGTTTCTTTTGTCATTTATTTCCAATTTCATTGCATTGTGGTCAGATAGCATGCATGGGATAATTTCTGTTTTCTTGCATATACATAGACATGACCTCTGGAATAGCATGTGGTCTAATTTGGAAAATGACCCGTGTGCAGCTGAATAAAATGTGTATTCAGCTGTGGTTGGGTGGACCACTCTGAATATGTCCACCAGGTCCATTTGTTCCAAGCTTTTGTTCAGTTCTGCTACTTCCTTGCTAATTTTTTGTCAGGTTGATCTATCTTTTTGAGATAAGGGTGTGTTAAGATCTCCTGTTAAGATTGTGTTCTTAGACATTAAGTTTTTCATGTCCCTTAAGATTTGTCTTACATAGTTGGGTGCTCCTGTGTTTGGTGCATAGATATTTATGATTGTTACTTCTTGCTCTTGAATTTTTCCCCTGACCAATATGTAGTGGCCTTCTTTTTGTCGTTTGATCATTCTTGGTTTGAAGTTGAGACTGTCTGAGAACAGAATTGCTACTCCTGCTTTTTTCTGAGGTGCTGGGGTATGTAGTATTGTTTTCCATCCTTTGACTTTGAGCCTATGAAGGTCCTTTTGAGTTAAGTGTGTTTCTTGTATACAGCATATTGTTGGATTTTGTTTCCTAATGCACTGTGCCAGTGTATTTCTCTTAATTGGAGAATTAAGTCCGTTTCCATTGATGGTTATAATTGAAATGTGCTGATATATGTTTGTTATGATGTTTAACTGATATTGTTAAATGCTGTGTAACCTGTGTTTAATTGACTGTCCTGTTTAGTGGGTTCCTTCCATTCTCATTCATGGAGTTCTGGTCATTGTGGTCTCTCTTTAGAACATCTTTCAGCAGCCTGTGAAGGCATGGCTTCGTCATCATGAAATTCTTTATTGTTCTTTGTCGTGGAAGTATTTCACTTCTCCATCAAACTTGAAAGAGAGTTTTGCAGGGTATAATAGTCTGGGGTGGAATTTGTTTTTGTGTAGGACTTGAAGAACTCTGCTCCATGCTCTTCTTGCGTTCATTGTTTGTGTAGAGATGTCGACTGTAATTCTGATGGGTTTTCCATTGAATGTGATCTCCTTCTTCTGTCTATCACCTCTCAGTATATTATTTTTGTGTTGGATTTCTGGGATCTTAACTACTATATGTCTCAGTGTGTTTCTACTTGGGTTGAGGTTATTTGGTGTTCTGTATGTATTGGTGACCTGGTTGTAGGATTGTTTCCTCACATTTGGGAGGTGTTCTGCAATTATCTTCCCCAAATTCTTTTTATGTCATTTGTATTGACTCCTTCATTCTCGTTGATACCAATTACTCTCACATTGTTCATTCTGGCATCATCCTGCAGGTGATGGATTATTTTTTCCTGCATTCTCATTGTTTTTAAGAGATCCTTTTTCACCTTTTCCCTAGCTGCTCTGGCATCTTCAAGATCTGAAACTCTATCTTCGCTTTCACTCAGATGGTTTTGTAGTCTCGTGATTGCTATTTTTAGTTCTTCTATATCTCTTTGACTGTGTTTCATGTGTTCTATTTCTTTTCTGTATTGTTCATTTAATGAATCCATCATATTTCTGATCTCCTCAATTTTTTTATCCATGTCTTCTTTAGAGGTAGTTATTAATTCTTTTTCTGCTGTGTTTCTTCCAAGTTGGACTTCCTCTGTATATTTCTGGACTTGTTTCTGTATTTCAGATCCTATGATTTCAAAAAGTTCTTTTTTGATTTCAGAACTTATTTCTGCTTTGAGTTTCTCATGATCTTTCTGCTGCTGTTTCTTTGCTTCAGATGCTGTTAATTCATATATATCAGCTGGAATAGTGCTCTGTGCACTTTTTCTGGGTGACCATAGTTTTTCCATCCAATATTTCTGGAATTCATTCTTTATTTCAGATACTATATATTCAAATATTTCTTTTTTTATTTGGGGAATTACTTCTCATTTTATTTCCTCTATAGCTTTCTGCTGTTGTTCCTTTGCTACTGTATCTATTCGTTCATTCATTGCACCTGAGCTAGTGTCCTCTGCTCTTCCTGATGGACTCGAGGTCTGGGATTGCATTTTTCCCCTTCTCTTTGTCATTTTTTATAGCACTCATCTTTGACCTTTGGTGTAGAGCTTTGGTGCAGCTGTAACCTTAGCTTGTTATGAGATTCGGGTGCCAGTCTTAAGTTTGAGATTTTACAGGTATGCCTGTCCTGGATCTAGCTGTTGTGTTCATTTCCTTTTTCCTGCAACTCCTTTGGTTCCCTTCTGCTTGTTCCCCGGGGTCAGCCCTCCTGTGTCAGGCAGATTGTTCCCCAGGTGGGTGTGTGTGTGTTTTGGTGGGTCTTCTGGGCTCACAAAAGAATAGTGGATGATCTTATTCACTGAGTAGGCTGTACTGGGTCGGCCAGCCTGTGCTGGGTCCAGGTCTACAGGCCAGAGCCTGAGAAGGCTGGGAAAAGTCCCACTAGTGCAGCGGGCCTGGAGCCCTCACTCACAGGCCAGGCTGTGCTGGGTTTCAGACTGTAGCGTGGGACCGAGGATTGCTGAGAAATGTCCCTCCGGCGTGGCAGGCTTGGAGTTCTCACTCCAGGCCGGCCTGAACTGGGTCTGGGACTGTGGGGTGGGACCGGTAATCACCTGGAAATGTTTCTCTGGCACAGTGTCCCTGGAGCTGTCACCGGGCCATGGAGGGTGGGTGGGCAGGGAATCCCTGGGAAATCTTTCTCTGGCACGGCGGGCCTGGAGTTCTACACTCACTGACCTTTGATGCCCAGAGAATCGGGGAAATGACCACTCACTCAGCGGGCTTTAAGGCAGGGGATCCGGGGAGGTGCTGGTCAGTGGGTTCTGAGGTTTCAGGCCAGTCACTGACTTGAAGGGCTTGGGGGAAGGGATCCAGGTAGCACACGTGGGAAGAAGCCAATGGCTCTCCCTCAGACTCACCACACTCCCACTGATCTGGGAAGCCTGGTGAGTCGTGAAAATTCCCACTCGCTGGGAGAGCTTTGGGCGGGATCCAGGAGGCCACTGGAGTCAGCCGCTACCTCAGGCCATGAGTCGTGCTGTCTCTGGAGGTCTTTGGGGCTTGGCCACCCAGGCGGGATGGAGGAGGATGGTGGAGTCGCCCACGCAGTCTATGGCCGGTCTCTCAGCACTAGGACATTTTGAAGTTGCTATGTAAAATAGTTCATTTTTAACACAAGTAACTGCAAAGGATATAATTTGTGGCACATTGTAAATATTGACATAAAAAATAAAAATCTCACATCATCCTTGTGAACAAATCTAAATGAAGCTGAATATGAGAGTGATTTGGTACCAACCATTATGCATTAACATGCTTTTTTATGAGATTTTATTATGATGTAATATGTTTCTATGTTTTAATAATTTATTCATCACTGTATTATATTTTGTTTCAATAAAATTATACAAATTGACATTACTATTATCTTTATTTTCTGTGACCGTAAGTCTCAAAGTACTTAAAATACCTGAGTTTGGATCATTATTACAAAAACCAGTCATTTCGAAACATTTAGTGTAATAAAAATGTATTACAAATTTGATAATAATTAAATCTGAAAAGCAAAATTTCAGTGTGTGTTTCCTAATAAAGCTAATGGGGATCTTTTAAAATTTATGGATCTGTGGATGAGCATTTTTATTACTGGAATTAAACAGAGCTTAGCATGATTTTGTTCTAATTTTTAAGAGATGTGAGTTATCAATAAGAAGATGAGCATGTTTGTTGTATTAGTTTTCTTCAGTTATTTGAACTACTTACAATTGATATACCAAAAATTGTATATTAATCTATCTTCCAAAATAATCAGCATACAACTCAATAATTTGAATTAAAAATGGGATGGACACTTAACTTGCAAAAATTTAGTGGCACAGTCTTGAGAGTCCTTAACGTTCTCAATACCCATCCTGCTTATTTTGAATTGTATCTTTTGTTGTTATTTTGGAGATTTTCAGAACCCCAGAGCAAGGCACCCATGTAAGAGTAGAAACAGAAAGGAGATACTTCTTCTTTGTGTTAAACAGGGAGAAGTCCCTGCAAAAAGAGAAATAAGATAATTTTCATCATTGGCTTGTTCCCCAGCAGATTACATTTGGAAGAATGGATGGTCTGGTCATGTTCCTCTTAAAATCCAGCTGTGATTTCCCACTTCATGGAATGTCTTCATGTGCACCCAATATTAGTAGCAGTTTTAAGACCATTATACCTGGTATCTACAGTTCTCGTATTTAGAATTAAAATTAAAGTGCAGGGCACCTAGTTAAATCTGACTTCATGTAGATATATCTTATGGACTGACATGTTTTGGACATATACAAATACAAAAAAATTTTATCTAAAATTTAAAATTAACTGGATGTTTTGTATTTCATTTGGCCACCCTGTCTTTCCTTTCAGTGAATATTATTGTTATAGCTCTTGAGAGATGGCCTTTTGCCACCAGATGACAAAATTCCTCAAGGGAAAGTTCTCATCTAACTTATCTTTGTAGTTTTTGTTTCTTTAGCACCAAAGAACTAGCAAACATCAAGGAATACCCACTACATGTATAAATGAATAAATAGTTGGCATATGATAGGTACTGAATTTGTAAACTAATGAACCTGGCCTTGACTTCTGGAAAATTCTGAATTACTCTCTTCAATAACATTTGGTGACTTCTGTGTAAACAGCTAACTATTCCTCACCCTGCCAATCACCTAGACTTTTGGTTCTATATTGCTGATTGCATAAATTTTCATCCCCTGATACTGGTATTTAGGTCTATATGCATAGTCATAGCAGTTCCTTCACCTGGTTTCACTTTTTGTATGTGGAAAAATATTCTAGTGGTTTTCGAAACCACTCTGAATAAAAATCCAGATGTAACACTATACAAAGTTTTAGTGACTTGGTCTTATTTAATCTCTATGCTCATCTTTCCTTATCCTTCCTTGTGCTCTAGCCTGTACTGTTTCTTCTGCCTAAAATATCTCCACAAGGCCTGTACACTTTATTCACATTGCTGTTAAAAGGCCACTTCCTAAGTGAGAAGTTTTGACAATCCTGATAAGAATAGCTCATCTCTTCTGCATATCCTGAAAGTTTTTCAGACTTTCTACTTGTAACCAGATACTGGGATTTATGCTAAACTTGCTGGAAAGAAAACCACAATGATCCATACCAGGCTGTGCCAACCCAAACAGTAAGGGGCTCAGAGGCAGAGATTTATTCTCACTGCTACCTGTCAGATCTGTGCAAGTGTGTGCAATTATCAGAGAATCATACCTAAAATCCTAGCTGAAAGGACATCTGAGAAATATGCATTTTAGCTCTTGTTCATGTGTTCTGATATATAAAAACAAAATGAATATCACATCTAGCATATCCACACAAGTGCAATGCAATTATATGCAATGTTGTTGTTTTCTTTTTAATCAGGAATCAAACTCAGTGCCCTGTGATTGCCAGGCAGGCACTGTACCACTGAATTAATCACTTACAATTACATATTTAAAAAATTATTATGTTCAAATGAAACAATAGAACTGCAAATAATCAAAGTAATTCATGGAATAGACAAAAAAGGAAGCATTTAAATTTATATACTAATAAGAGCAGCATGATACAGGCATAACAACAAACATGCAAGGGCTGGCCAAATAGCTCAGCAGATTAAAGTCTCTGCAAGGAGATGCAAGGGCCAGGGGTTCAATCCCCAGTAGTGCTTTGCCAACCCTACCCCTGGGGCACCCTGAGATGGCAATTGGGACTGGGCATGTTAGTGTGTGCCTGTAATCCCAGCTCTTCAAAACCGGAAACAGGTGGATCACTATGAGTTCTATCTAGTAGTGAGACCCTGAACACCCTGTAGATCTTTCATAAACATATGTACACAAAAAGGCAAATGAACATACTCAGTCATCTGATCCTTTACAAAGGGGCCAAACATACTCACTGGAAGAAAGATAGCCTCTTTAACAAATGGTGCTGGAAAACATGGCTTTCTACATGCCGAAAACTAAAAATTGACCCAGCTCTATGCACTAAGATAAAGTCAAAATAGATTAAAGATCTAAACATTAAAACAGAAACAATCTCCTGGAAGAGAAAGTAGGAGGAATTCTTGAAGACATAGGGGTAGGTAAAGAGTTCATGAACAAACATGTATTCGCACGGGAAGCTCTTGAAAGAATCAACAACTGGGATCAACTCTTCTTAAGGAGCTTCTGCATGTCAAAAGAAATTGTCAACAGAGTGAAAAGACAACCCACAAATTGTGAAAAAATCCTAATAAGCAATCAGACAGAGGTCTACTGTCCAGAATACATAAAGAACTAAGATATAACAGGGCCCTCAAATTTAAAGACCCAATTCAGAAATAGGCATCTGAGATGAATACACACTTCTCAGAGGATGAAATTAAAGAAGCAAATAAATATAAGAAAAAATGCTTCACATTGCTAGCCATTCGTGAAATGAAAATAAAACCACTGAGATACCATCTCACTCCAGAAAGAATGGCTATCATAAGGAAATCAACCAACAACAAATGTTGGAGAGGTTGTGGGGAAAAAGGAACACTTCTCCACCGCTGGTGGGAATGTAGACTGGTACAACCACTGTGGAGATCAGTATGGAGACTCTTCAAAAAGTAGGACTCGAAATCCCATTCAGGCCAGCTATCCCCCTACTGGAAATTTTCCCAGAGGAACTGAAAACATTATATCATAGTGATATATGTGCACTGATGTTTATAGCAGCACAATTTGTGATAGCAAAATATTGGAAACAACCAAGATGTCCATCACATGAGGAATGGTTGAAAAAGATGTGGTATTTCTATATAATGGAGCATTACTCAGCTATAATGAATGACAAACTTGAAGCATTTATATTGAAGTGGATGCCACTTGAAGATATACTCATAAGTGAAATATACCAGACACACATGTGCAAATATCATATAGTATCCCTAGTATAAGTCAAAAGAAGAAATGCAAAGAGAAATGTACAACAACAACTGATAAGAATTCAGTCAGATAGTTAGGGCAAAGTGAACAGCATATGCTGCAGGATACTAATCAGCTTTTCTTCTGGATGGTATATTATTTTTGTGTTAGATTTCTGAGATCATGACTATTGTATGTCTTGGTGTGTTTTTACTTGGGTTTAAGTTATTTGGTGTTCTGTATGCTTCGGTTGCCTGAATGTTGGATTGTTTCTTCATATTTGGGAAGTTTTCTGCGATTACTTCTCCCCAAATTCTTTTTGTCATTTGTATTGACTCCTTCATTCTCGTTGATACCAATTAATCTCACATTGTCCATCCTGGCGTCATTTTGCAGGTGATGGATTGTTTTTTCCAGCATTCTCGTTGTTTTTAAGGGTTCCTTTCTCATCTTTTCGCTAGCTACACCAGTGTCTTCAAGATCTGAAACTCTGTCTTCTCTTTCACTCAAACGTTTCTGTAGACTCATGATTGATATTTTCAGTTCTTCTATATTTCTTTGACTCCGTTTCATGCATTCTATTTCTTTTCTGTATTGGTCATTCAAGGAATCCATCATATTTTTGATCTTCTCTATTTTTTTATCCATGTCTTCTTTAGAGGTAGTTATTCTTTTTCTGCAGAGTTTCTTCCAAGTTGGGTTTCCTCTGCATATTTCCGGACTTGTTTCTGTATTTCAGATGCTATGATTTCAAAGAATTCTTTTTATTTTTCAAAGAACTCTTTTCTGATTTCAGAAATTATTTCTGCTTTGAGTTACTCATGACCCTTCTGCTGTTGTTTCTTTGCTTCAGACACTGTTAATTCATATGTTTCAGCTGGAATGTTGCTCTCTGCACACGTTCTGGGTGAACATTGGTTTTCCTCCAGATGTTTCTGCATTTTATTTTTTATTTCAAATGCTATGTATTCAGATATTTCTTTTTTATTTCAGGAATTAATTCTCGTCTGAGTTCCTCTATACCTTTCTGCCGTTGTTCCTTTGCTTCCATATCTGTTAATTCATTCATTTCAGCTGAGCTAGTGTCCTCTGCACTTATTGGAGGACTCGAGGCCCGAGATTGCATTTTTCTCCTTGTCTTTGTCATTTTGTATAGCACTGACCTCTGACCTTTGGTGTAGAGCTTTGGTGTAGGTACAATTTTAGCATGTAATGAGATTCGGGTGCCAGTCTATTAAGGTTGAGATTATCCAGTTATGCCTGTCCTGTATCTAGCTGTTGTGTTCAGTTCCTTTTTGCTGCAGGTCCTGTGGTTCCCCTCTTTTGGTTCCCGGCTGAGCTGCACTGTGTCTGGGGCCCCTGGATGAATCGGGATTGCTGGGAAGGAGGATTGCTGGGAAAACTAGAGGGACTTTAAAAGACTGGATCTATCAATGGAGAGGTCTAAGAGCAAATGGGTTATAATTGCTATCCAAGTCCCAGTCTCTATCCCAGAACAGTTCCTAGACTTCCTAGAAGCTTAATTCACTCTGCTTTCACAGCATAAACTGGTTCAATACTTATTAGTCTGAGTTACATCTTTACAAACTGGGATGAAGGCTTTCCTTGTAGAATAGAAAAGGCACAAAAGTGATAAAAGTGGTAGTGTTGGAAATCATCCCCAGATTTAGACTTCTTAAGAGCATAAAGAGTGATAATAGGACCAACTTAGGAAGAACCTTACACCTTGATTTTATCAATTCGATCAGCTTTCAACGTAGAAGGTATGGACTCCTGGATATACCACATATGACTCAAGTCCTAGGAACCAGACATTGTCACTGAGTGTGAACAACCATATTTGGAATACTCCTGTGAACTTATGGAAGACCTAAGATTATTAATCAAGGAAAAAACAGAACCTTCAGATAAGTAATCTAAGATGTTAATCTTAATCTTTTTACTAATGACTTTACCACTTGAGGGAGACCGTTCCTTTCTAGGATGGGCTTGAGAATATGCAGTCATTAAAACAACCATCTTCCTGGATATATGGCCTGCTCCCCTTGTCCTGCATATCTGGACTTCATTGGTGGGTATCCCAATCCAAGAAGATGATTGGATAAACTACAAGACTTCATTAATGAATTACAAAAGAGTTCAGTGGTTCACAGTTTAGCCCACCTTTACAAGGTAGCTAAGTGGTCTTTATATTAAATTTTAAAGAGTATGGATATAATGCAATTTTTTTCTAACATGCCACTGAAGCTTACTTAAAGGCTCTGGTAGAGCACCTATCCGATATTAAATAGGATTTTTTTCAGTGGGGGTCTGGCTCAAGCTGCCTTAGGGCCAGGTCTGGAGATCAAACTGTGGTCCCCTGACCCTGACTGAGTTTGCCCAAGCAGGCGCTTAAACAACTGAACTAACCTGAAAGCCCCTCTCAGATATTAAATAAGAGTAAGGGACCTACTCTGAGGGCTAACAACTATGGATGGCCATTTTCAGGTGTAAGATGATTATCTATGGTTAACCACTAGTACAGGGCATCTTTGTAGAAAAAGCCTCTTATGTTGGGAACAGAAGAGTCACTCTCATTCTCATTGGCCTAACTCTACTAAATACTTGAGATGGACACTCCTTGAACAATGTATACACATGATAACTTTACAGGCTGAAGACTTATATGCAACAGACTGACTTAATCATCCACAGAATTAGATAGGAAGCCCCCAATGGCACTCATTGGTCCCACTGGATCATTTGTTTTCCTGGCTACTAACTAGGTGAATAAGAAGATGCACATTTGGATTTGCATGATTACAAGGCAGAAGTGCCCGAAGTATTGATAAACCTGAAAATTTACCGAGAGTGTAGCATCAATGATCTAGAATTGTGTTTCACTGACTTAAAGCTGTACATCTACCCAACACAAGAAGACTGAGTAGCTGTCAAGGGCCTTTGACATCTACCCAACACAAGAAGACTGAGTAGCTGTCAAGGGCCTTTAGGTAGACTCTGTGGAGAGATACTCTGTGGAGTATATCTGACTACTATTCACAACTATGACCCTTCTAAGCTGGAAGTAGACAGATTGGTCTTCGACCTTTGTCTTCTCATGGCAGTAGGGTTACTTCTCTGGAGCAGAGTATTATAGATAGCTAAGTTAGGTAGAAATATTGTAGGCAGTGAGATGGGGCTGAGCCTTATGGAGGTCGATGCAGAAGACAACTGTGGCTGAAGGCACATTCAATGGAGGCTAAGATTCAAGAATAAGAACTTCTCACCCACATACTTCCCCTAGGGATGAACAGCAGTGATTGATATTCTAAGCAAGCATCACTCACCTAGGGTGGGGCACCAAATCTTAATCTACCCATTCCAGGAAAGGGTAACCTTCCCCTTACCATCCCATATGCACTTGGTTCATGACTTCTTTTCCCATTAGATCCCCATTTAATAAATATAACCCTAGTGACTATTATTGCCGTATTAGTTGATCATTGTTTTGTCCTACTTCACACCCATTCTATGATTTTTAAGAGATTATATTTGTAAGATTATGGGTTATAGTTCTGTTACATCTTAAGCTTTTCTTACCTCATAGCTTATTCAATAAAACACCCTTGAGAAGAGGGGTTGTTGGGCAACCCACTTTCTGAATGCCCTTCTGTCCTCTGAGACAGAAGCTTTTGTCCCTCTCAATCAATTCTTCTTTTTCTAAAACAAATAAACGAGTATAAGAAATAAAGTTTTTTCAAGGCTATAGAGATAAGGGTATCTTTGTACATTGATGGTAGAAATGTGGTTGGTACAACTGTTATGTGAATAATATGGATGTTACCAGGGAAATTAAAATGAAAACTATGATACGATCCAGCAATCCTTCTCTTGGGTATATTTCCCAAGGAAGTGAAAGCAACACTTCATGAAGATACCTGTAATCACATATTCACTGCAGTGTTGTTCATCATAGCCAAGACATGGAAACAGATTAAGTTTCCATCAGTGCAAAAATTGATAAAAAAATGCACTCATGTGTATCACACACACACACACACACACATGCACACACACACAAACACACACACATAGTGGAACATTATTTAGCTTTTATAAGGAAATCCTTCTATTTGCCATGGTATGGACAGACCGGGAGGACATTATGCTGATTGAAATAAACAAAACACAGGATTAAAAATATTGCATGATCTCATTTACATGTAAAATATTTAAAAAGTCATATATAAAGAGATAAATAAATGAATGATTAGGCAGAGGAGAAATAAGCATAAGTAGGTCAAAGGATGAAACACATAGTATCAAATATGTAGCATGAACAAATAGAAAGATCCAATGCACAGCATAAATACTATAGCTAAGAATACTGTATTACAGTATTAAATTGTATTCACAATTTTCATTAAATTAATAGTTTTTAGCTTCTCTTTCCAAAGAAAATGAAATGAGTCACTATATAAGATGACAGTGCTATGGTTTGTGTCTAGTTGTCCCCCCAAAGCCTCACATAAGTCATGGGGCAGATGCTGTTCCAGGAGCAATGAGTGGCTTGTTGGGTGGGACCAGAGGACCAGGAAGGGCTCGAGGGGCAGGGCCAGAGAGATGCAAACCGTTCAACTGGCAGCAGAGCAACTAGCAACAGGTGTTCTGCTGCCACTTCGCCCCCAGGTCTGCGGCCTCTGTTAGAATTGTGGAGCCCACCACCCTGGACACAGTAGCACCCCAGCCTCTCTTCCAGACCCTATAGCATGGGGCATCAGTGTCTATGATTGAGGCCAGCTCAGGCAGGGAGGAGATGTTTGGGGATGACAAAGGCACTGACCCTCTGTCCTGAGCAAATGAGGCTCCAAGATCTTACTACATAATTCAGGCCGTTTTGAACTATGAAAACTCTAGTGACCATAAGCTAAGTAAACCTTCCTTTGCCTCATTTTGAGTGTTGGGTATTTGTCCCAGCAACAAGGGAAGAATAATTAAGACAGACAGTTATGTTCATTTGTGCCACTATAGTAACTACACAGTATGCCTTAAATATATAAAATAAAATTTATTTTTAAAAAGAATACTTGTGTGTGAAAATGTTATATAACAGTAAGGAAAATATACACTATATTCTTTTAAAATTTAATATAGTATTTACTTATATATAAACCAGGCATGATTAAAATATGCTGAATATTTAAATTTTGTTAAACATTACAGTAAAAGACACATTGCCATGAATTCCCTCAAAATACTCATTTCCACTTAGATTACTCCTGTACTACCATTGTTGCTACTCTCTGAAGCAATTCCAGAAGTGCACTTTCACACGTACCTTTAGTTGCACTGTCATGGCTGCCTCAATATCGAGAATTTATTCAAAGCATTTCCCTTTCATGGTCATTTTGACATTGGGGAACTGGTAGCAGTTACATGGTGCTAGACCCAGTAAATAAGATGGATGAGAACACACTATCATGACTGTCTTTCTGTTCAATAGTTTTTAGCATCCATATTCTATTACAGCACTTCTGTAACTCTTCCAGAAAGTGTCAAGAACATGTGACAACAGAATTCCAAGTGAGGGAGAACATTTTTAGGGGGAGTAATGGCAATGCATCTTTTACTGTAATTTTTTTAAACTTAAAAGTAAACCATGCTTTTGATCCATCCTTGTATAGCATACTTAATGGTCTTTCTGGTTAGTGGTTTTATATTGACAGATTACATTCTTGAATAGAATGGAGATAGAGATGAGATTAAATGTGATGGCCTTAGGCTTGGGACAGGAGAAGGCCTGTCCTCCCCTAAGATGTTGGGGAGGAAAAGATGAAGGCAAGTATTCAAAGAGGAGTTGTTGTGGTTTGTGGTTTTTGCAAGGTGGACAGTACAATACAGGACATATTTTAAAGATTATTTCATAATCACCCAAAGAATCTTATACAAAGAGTGCAATAAATCTGTCCACACACTAAAATCCAAAGTATCTAGCTGAGGGCCTGGATCCTAATATCCTGCATGAGTCCAGATAAAACCCTAGAGCCCACAAAAATGCCTGTCACAAGTTCAATTGGAAGTCTAGAGCCCATGATGATGTCTCATTCAGGCGTGCTTCACGGATCTGTGCTGCAAAGGCCTAAATGTCAGTGGTGGAAATTAGGAAGTCTATACTAGTGGGATGATGCATCTGTGTTAGCAGACTGAGGGATCTGAACTGGAGCCAGGAAGCCATGTTCAATGTAAGCACAGAGCTCCCCTGAAAAGTACCATAGCCATCCTCAGAAACAGTGAGGTTGAGAGCCCCTTCATCAATGAAGAAAAATGAGTTCCCGTCAAGAAAGCCAGCATAACAAGCTTCTCCAAGAGGCTAAGCAGTGCAGCATCTTGCCCTCTGGAGCTAGGAAACAATGCTCAAGATGAGGACCAGAGTTCCCCCAAAATGAGACTAAGCCATATTCAATAACAATGAGGTTCTGAGCTTCTCCGACAACAAGAACAGCCACATTCATCAGGAAAGCTGGCATGACAAGCTTCTCCAGCAGATTAGCCCCAAGAGAACCAGAAGCTTCTAACAGCTGCAACTACTTCTCCAAACAGCTTCTCTAACAGCCTTTCAACAGCTTCTTCAGTTCTGTCTCATGCTGTTGGCAACAATCCTCAGGTGGGCCTCCAAAACCCAGCACTAGTTGAATTCAATTCAGCTGGGTATAAAAAGCTGTCCACCAGTTAGTAGTCCATTACACAAGTTATATATGCCTGTAATCACAGCACTCTGGGAAGTTGAAGCAGCAGGATACTTGGAAAGATCTTAGTAAAAATTAAAATAAAATGAAGTGCTGAGGCTATAATTCAGTTGGAAGGCATGAGCTCAATCCCCAGTACCACAAAAGAAAAGACAATTGAAACAGGAGCAATGGGAGAGTTCTTAATCACCAGACTGCTTTTCTTGTGATGCAGAGGCCAGATCATTGTGAGGGTGGAAGTAGAAGCTAGAGGAGTGGAGATGTTGGATTGTTAGTGATGATTTCCTACAACAGATAGTTGGATGGGTAGGACAGCTCTCCAGCCTCAGGTACAGCCGTTTCAAAGGGTATATCTGATGTAAGACACCAGCCTATGTAGATGAAGCCATTTCTCCAGCAGGACTTAACAGCTATGGTGCCCAATTGTGATTTCAAGTGTAATTATGTTCAGCCTCTCAAGGTCAGTGAAGACTCAGGACATAGGAGAATTTGTACTGTAACGTCATATAACTCAGTTGTGTCCCAAATTTTCTGATCAAGGAGATTATGGGGCCACAGAGGAAAGTGATCAAGATGTAGAGTGGGTCTAAGGAAAGTCACATGGAGAGAAAACATTCTCTCAGGCTTTCACAGAGAGCAAATTGGTCGGGCAAAGGCCCTGGCTCATCCATATGGCTGACAGTGACAAAGGATCTACAAACAGCAGTACCATGTATCAGGATAAATCCTGAAGGGATTTGACTGACCTTATCCAATACAAAAGTTACATTTCTTGATATATAGGTCTTGCTTTACCTTGGTCTTAACCATCCAGCAGAAAAGTATAAAAATGAGCTATATAAAGTTAAGCCATATTACTATAATGAGCTGTGAAAGGCTCAAGTCAATAACTTCTGCGTATAACCCACTACTAGTGTGGACTGATGGACTGTGTTGGATTGTTTTGCTGAATTCATACATCTACAGCATTTAGATGCCAATGGAATACCCATCTCTAACAGGATGAAACAGAAAAAGAGGATACCAAGGAAGGACCATTTTGTTTTGTATATACAGAATAGTTAAGATAGATATACAGCTACTTTTGCTTAATTCAATGAGTAGAAAGCTTTGTACTAATAGTGCTTGGACAGGATATCCTATATGCTTCTTGTTCTATGGATAACCACTAAGAAGATAACAATGTACAATGTATTAATTATTGAAACTGTCCTATTAATCAGTTTTGATACTGTCTATTGCTATTTGTTTCTCAATAAAATAAAAACATAAAATTATTGCTGTGAAATTTATATGATCATGCAAAACACCGTGAGCAATAGCTGGCATATAACAATCTCTTAATATGTCACTGTTATTATAGGTGCTAATATGGTAAATGATAACTGTGAAAACAAGTATAGTTTAATTTTATTACCTATTTCTGTTACCTCCTGCCCCTGACCTCATCTCAGGCCTGCTTGTTATACCAATGTGGTAGAGAAGTTAGGTCCTTTAATTTGTCAGATATTTTCATTAGCAGATCACAGCCATGTACAGATTAACAATTTTCAAAACAGCACTATAAAATAAAATGTGTAGAATATGGCCATTTTCATTCTTTGTAATCTAATCTTTGATGGAATAGAAGGATTTAAACAGTTACTGTAGACTGATTTCTTTAGGAAAGAGAGTGTGAGGAGAAAATTAACATGAAAGAAATTCATGAGAGCCCTTGGGATTAACATTAGGGACAAGAGGGCTGGTGGTATAGCTCAGCGGACTAAGGCCTTGCTTAGGTAAGTGAAGGGGCCATGTCTTGATCTCTGGCTCTGCATGCTGTGCCGGTTCCACCGCTGGGCACACTGAGCCGGTGATGGAGTCCAGGCATGGTGGCATGTGCTTGTAATCCCAGCACTAGACAGATATCAAAAGAATCGCTATGAATCTGGGCTATGTAGTGAGACCCCGCATAAATAGATAAATAATTAAATAAGTAATAAAATAAAATAAACGGGCCGGCAAGGGCCTGAGTTCAATTCCCAGTTCCGGATAAAAAGAAAAAAACATTAGGAACAAGAAGAAGGAAGCAGGGGCCTGGACAGATGAGGAAGCTTGACCTGATGTCACTGTACATCTCATGAGGAATTCTGAACCTTTGGTGGTCTCAAGAGCCTCTTTGAATTGGACCAAAGTGACCTGGGCTTTATAACTGATCACACAGTTGAAGCAAGTTATCCCTGGAAAATAGGTGTGACCTTGGATGAGGTCATTTATTCTACCTAAAGCAATTCCCAAAGAGGTCTGACAGCTGAGAAACACCCTAAGACATTATTTCCAAGAGTTGGGAAATATGTACTTCTTTCTCTATGAAAGCACATCACTACATTTGCCACTTAATTGTTTGAACATTGTCATTTGAATATCAGTTGTCCAGTATGGTAGACTTACACTTTTGTTCAAAGATTTCCATCCTCCAATCACATACCTCATAGCATTTCAAAAGATGGTTGGACTTCTTATGGTAGCAGACTTCTAAGGGTTTATTTGCTGTCAGTGAAGAGACATCATATTTCCACTGGTTGAAGTGTGCACATAATTGTCTTCACTCTGTGTGTGTGTGTTGTGTGCATGCATGTATGTGTTTTTTCTCATACAATATATGGGCACTTTTCTCTTTTTCTGCCTTACTGTAAGCTATCTATCTGTTCTATCAGCATGCGTTATGTGTCTCTTCTGTCAATACTACATTTCTTTGTAACAGAAGGACATGGGGGGCATAGCTACAGAAATTGACCTTCATGTCTTGCTTGCTGCAGACAAAGAGGATTAGTGAAAATAAGCAATTTGGAGAGGCGAAGGATTATCCAAATGGCACAACAAGGTCTAGTCAGTAGGGCCAGTGTTCAGGTAGAGGTGATAATCATAACTGTTGGTGTCATTACTGAAATGGTGGCCTGGGGACAGTGGAGGGGACCCTGGTCAATGAGCCTCAATGTGAGAATAACTAAGAAGAGGACTTCCTCACACCTGACTGTAGTACCTCACTGTGCCCATTGTCTCCTGGGCGTGTGGGTTAAACACAGTGTAGGCAGTATCTTACACTTCCCTCACCTTCACATGAACTTGATCCTCTGGGATTTGTAGGTTTTCAAGCTATTGAAAAGCATTTCTCTCACCAGGGCCACCTGTTAGTGAGAGTGTGAAGGGTAAGATACTGGTATCATCCCTCCCAGAGTTTTCATTATATGATTGTACAGATTATTACACTTGGAAGATATTCATGGTAAAGTACAACAAATAATTTCTCAATGACCTTTCTGTGATGAATAGGAAATGGTGGCAGTAAAGAGTGGTATGAAAATGCAAGGTTCTATCATTTTTCTCTATCCTCTACCTTTACTACACAATAAGTCACTAAATTTCCTCCTTTGGATCTAAGAATTGAGAGCTAGAAGGTAAAATGTATGGCCTTTTCACAGAAAGAAATACTGGCAGTAGTGGGGCAGATGTGATAGGTAATACAGAGGGTAAAAGCAACTAAAAAACAAATGAACTTACTGAGTGCCTACTGGTGTCACACAATGGAATGAGGGCACCAAGGGAGCCAGAAGGCAGTTAATAGCAGATTCTGTGACTCGGGACCTTGCCTTTACTGCTTTAGTGAACATGAGCTCATCTTATAATTGTCAGCACCTGTGTTTCCTTCCTGGCACTCTTTTCTGAGTTGTCCAAACCCACTTGCCTGCATACAGAGCAGGCAAGAAATGGTGGAAAATTCACACTCCAAGGTAGTCAATGTCAGTGAAGACTGACCAGAATGGGTGTATAAATAATTCCCCCCCTCACCTTCTTCATGGACCCTTGAGGTCAGCACTCCAGTTGCCCACAGCAGTCACTGTCTTGATCATGGATCCTTCAATGGCTACCTTCTCTCTCCTGTGGTGCTTCCAGAAAGTGTTTCTTACATAAACTACCGGCACTATAGTATTGATCTTGACACCTTCCTCTGAGAATCCTAAATGAAGGAGCAGTCTGTTTGGAAACAAATGTGAGGAAGGATACAAGGAAAAGTATGATTTTATTCCAGCTACAATCTTTCTGCATAATTTTCTGTGTGACACTCAGAGTCCTGTCTCAGAAGAATAAGAGAAACAGGTTAAGGAAGTAGTTATTTTACTGTATATAGGATTTGGAAGATATTTCATTATTCCATTGGAAAAAATAAATGTATTTGTGAATCTAGCTAGCAACATGATGCCTCCATACTCTGTACTGGAAAGGTTAGGGATGTTGATGACTTATCCTGGAACTTGGGTAGGTGTGGGAGTGGTGAGTTCTGCTAGGCAGCAATGAGAGGCAAAACGTGGGACAGATTTTAAGATCTTTGTGGTAGATTCGATAATCTTAATCGCATTTTATAACTTGGTATGCAAAGCTCTGTTAGCTTTTTACAATGGTAATTAAACCTAGGGTCTTGTCCTGAACTACATTCCCAATTTGCTTTTTTTTTTATTTTGAGACAGCTCAGTAAATTGATACCTTGCCCAGACTGAGCTCAAAGTTGACAGCCTCCCGTCTAAGCCTCTTCTAGAGTTATGGACTTATACATGCATATCATCATACCTGTTAGTTTTTAAAAATAAAAGCTAAAAGGATTAGAAACAATAGAATAGTGACTAAGAAAATAATGTCCAAGCAGTTACTGACTATTTCAAAGTGGCTTCCTTGTGTTAATAATAACAAACCACCAGCCTCCTAGTTATTTATTATGGTGTAACAGCTGCATTCTGTGCGTATGGAAGCGTTTCCTAAAATCCCTTAAGCTTTCTCTCACATATTGGTTTTATTAGCATCAGTGATTGTCTCTATTGAGTAGTTCAGCATAATACTGAGCTATACTATTTAGCTTTATCAGGAGCCCAGAAAATGTTATTAAATTAATGCAAAGAAAGCCATTTTGTTTGGAGCACCTTGGCTCAAAACACCATCTCTCTTAACATGGAAATAGAGTACCGTAAGAACAGAAACAAAAAGCAAAACGTAAGCTTCCCTTTCCAATTCTTGTTCTCCCACCCCAAGCCCTGTGCCACAGAGAACAACCTTGCTTCTGAAAACAGAGAAAGGAGGTGCTAATAATATCTCTAGTAAACTGTACTAAAAGGCTTGTTCTCATGAAAAAGACTGGGTTTGAGCCTTTGAACAAATGCTTACCAATCTGTAGGAAATAGATAATGTTCACTCAGTGTAAAAGAAGTCTTTTTTATGTTTCTTTTAACCAAATATGTGGTATGTGAGTGGTACATGCAGAGAAGCACACTAGGTAACCCCAGTAGCACATTAATGTAGTAAGTTAACATTCATACTATTCCACATAGAAAAGAACTTTATCCTGAGTAACAGTATAAAGTTGTTGTGGCTGTTTTTCCTACATCAGAAAAATAGGTATTTGGATATGACAGATACTGTGTAATAGGAAGTCTTGGCTATCAGCACCTGCTGTTTTCACAGAAAAATAATTTGATTTCTGAGATCATTCTTTAAGGAACAGATCAATTATTTTAATGAGGATTCCACCTGTTATAGAGAATGGACTGAAGGAAAGGTGCCAGGGAATGAAAGCCTGGAGAGGGAAATTAGAGATAACTAAGTATTCTTAAGACACCACATTGAACAGTGGGCACAATGGCTGGCATTGGCAAGAGGCCAGCCTCAGGAAAAGGAGCTGCCTGTGCTCCTTGCCAACTCTAGCAGGCAGAGCGAGCTGAGGGGAAGCTGAAGAAGGGCGGTTTTGGAGGATAAAAGTGGATAGAAAGGAGGCTATTAATTCAGAGTCTTTAAGAATAATTTGTGCATTTACACTGCAGCTGTTATTTAAGTTAAGGAAACCAAAAGAGAGAAAGAAAGGATAAACTACAAGTCAATTTCTGAAATAAGAAACACAGAGCTTTCTCTGTCACTTCACTACCAGTCTTTGTTCACTGTGCAATTTCTCTAGTTCTTCCTCTAGGGAAGGATCTGAAGAATAAAACTACAATGATGTGTTACTAGGTATTGAATAGTTGAATGCTCAACTTTTGCATATATGGTGCATTTATTTTTAAAAGGGGTCTCAAATTTGAAGAACTTATTCATCATGAGGGAGTGGTAAATAATTAGGTCAATCCTGTCACAGATTCAGAAGTTCAAAAATTCTCTCTCCAGATATATGTTGAATTGTTCATTACGTTGCTTAAATGTATGGAGTATAAAATGTAAAATGTTTAAGAAAGAAATAACCCAGGCAAAATATAACACCGAATGGCAGAAACGGGTAACCTTACAAATACCCTCAAACTAACTAGCTCCATGCTTGTGTGAAGACAAATTCTGAAGTTGTAAGTTTTGCCATTGTACACATTTGTAATTGGTTATCAACAGAAGACTCAAAGGGAATGTGATTCCATCCTAGCTTCTCTCTTGTCAAGATGTTTCTAGGACATGATAGTTTGTCCTGGAGACTCTCTGAGCACATGGTACTTTATTAGGTAATCACCTCATGGAATTTATTCCCAAGGAATAGGCAAGGCACAAGAAATGTCAAATTCCAGTGTATGATGAACATATTTATTTCAGTATGCTTTGTGGTGGACCCGCCACTCAATAAAACTTTCTGTGATTCCAGGAATGTTCTATATTTGTGCAAAACTAAATAATTGTTTATTCCTATTTTTAAAAATATTTTTATTTATTTTGTTTACTTTTCTTCTTCACATTCTGTAGTCATATAAAGTTGAACATATAAATTCTTGATGGAAAATACCTGTTCCATGTTATGTCAGTGTTTGATATTCAGATAGATAGTGAGGTTAAGCTCAACTGCCTATGTTATAGGGCAATAATAGCATTAAGCTTCTCTTCTGGAAGGTTAATAACTTTAGTTTGCAGATCAAAAATTAGAGAAAAGGAAGGGCTGCAAGGTTAGCCAAAATTTTGTCCCTAGCCTTTCAAGGTTAGTGAACACTCAGGATATAAGCGAACCTGTACTATAACATCCTGTAACTCAGTGGGGTCCCAAATTTTCTGATCAAGGAGATTATGAGGCCACAGAAGAAAGTGATCAATGATCTATAGTGTGCCTAAGAGAGTTACATGGAGAGAAAACATTCTCTAAGGCTTTCACAAAGAGCAAATTGTTCAAGCACTGGCTGTGACTCATTCACATGGTTGACACTGACAAAGGATCTACAAAGTATGGTACAGGGTTTCATGGTAAATCCTGAGGGGATTTGACTGACCTTGTCAGATACAAAAGTTACATTTTTTGTTATATTGGTCTTGTTTTTTATCTTGGTGTTAACCATCCAGGAGAAAAAGTATAAAAATGAGGCATAAAAATAAAGCCATATTAATATGTTGAGTTGTAAAAGTTACAAGTCAACAGCTTCTGACATTGCCAGTCCTATGGATGGCCCACTACTATTATGGATTATTTGCACGTACAGTATTAAAATGTGATTTCCAATATATTGCCATTAGCCACATATTTTGAAGTACTTGAAATTTGTCTAGATTGATGGAGAAAGTAGGATTCAAATCTTATGTAATTTATATAGTTAGAGGCTACTGTGTCATATAGTATAGAGGTAGTCTTTGGAAAACATTGAAATAGAATAATTAGTGATATTTGTCTTTATCATCCAGGAAATCTTGGTATACTGAGATCATCCACCATCCCCTTGTAAACAATATTCCATTTGTAGTCACCTCTTTTTCAGCTGCAGGTCAGAGCCACAAGTAGGGCTCTTTTTTTTATTTTGTTTCTTTCATTTTATGGACTTGGTACAGGGTCACACTATGCAGATAAGACTTGTAGTGATCCTCCTGTTTTCAGAAGTCCGCAGCACTGGCATGATAAGCGTGTGCCACCAGGCCCAGACACTGTCACAGGCTCATTGAGCCATGGGGTCTTGCCCAAAGTGACATGTGGGACCAGGTGCTTAGTCCACTGAGCTATCTCACCTGCCCTGCTTTTTCTTTTAGGGTGTAGACATTGCCTCCCAAAGATGAATCAGTGTTTTTGGTATAATAGCAAGAAGCTGGACTATTTCCAAATAATAAAAGCTTTCCTTGAAGACAACATATTTTCTAGACACTGATTGTGGAAATAATCAGTAGATCTCTTAGAAAGAACAGCATTCCTTCATTGAACTCTCCTTACAAATGACAGCACTAGTGGTTTGAACATATTAAAGGCCAGATTACTCTATTCCCTCTTCAGGCAGATCATATATAGAGATATTTTTTGATTTGGTGCCCTTGGTTAACAACAAAAGGGAAACAGGATTGAAACTCCATGTGTGCTTCCTTAGAATTTAAAGCCCACTTTCATGAGACAGGATTAGGAAAAAGCAAGAAAATGAACCCAAACACAATTAGACCAGACCAGCCCTCTAGTCAAGTCATGTGCAATTTCCAGTGCAAAAAGTTTAATTATACCATCATGATCAAAATCATTTATTAAGTGCCCACTTATATGTGGTGCTGGACTGGGAAGATATACACAAAAAGTCAGACTGGGTTTCAGCCCACTAGACAGGCCATAATGAAACAGAGATATTTAGAATGGGAATTAGATATAATAATGAATATTTACACTCAATCAAAATGTAGCCCTCACAGAGCAGCTTTGAAAGTCAAATAACTGAAGAACAAAGCTCTGGACTATTCTCACTTGGATGCATTGTTTGCAGAAGATGGGGGAGGAGAAAGCAAGGGGAAGTTATTTGGTTTCTTATTCCCTCTGTGACATATGTGAATATGCATTGTCCATTGGGAAAAGTGTGGTGTGTGTGAGTGTGTGTGTGTGTGTGTGTGTGTGTGTGTGTTTATCTTGAGGTGGGGGTGTAATTCAGGATATGTGCAGCCTGGAAGCTATTCTCTGCTTGCTCAAGCCTGAGGATAATAACTAAGCCTCTGCTTCTCCCTGCATCAGGCACTAATATAGGTCACAGAATATGTACAGAAGAGACAGAGAGCAAGTGAGCAGTCGAACTCCTGGTACCACCAGAATCTAAATAGGGAGCAGAGTAGGATTTCCCAGCCAAGGCTGTGGGGATAAAAGTGGAAAATTTGGATGAAACATAAGGATGAGGTCAATGACAAAGAAACCAACAGAAGGATTCCTGAGGTTTGCACATGGAAAAGGACTAAGAGTACAAAGTAGGTGTGGAATACAGAGCCAAGAATCCAAAAATCAGGAAATAGGAGAAAAAAATAAGTTGAGAAAAAAAAAGAGATATTGAGAGCAATTGCTTAGAACAGTTACTGTGGTTTGAAGCTTGTTTTTAGACTGGCATATGTTTTGGTGCTTTGACTGAATTTGCAGTTAGATGAGTCAGGGAGGAAATGACAAGTGGTAACTTTGTAGGCAGCAATTTGGAAGTTCTAACATTGCTCTGATCTGTACAACAGCCACTTAGAAACCTGGAGCTCCAAGATCCTATATCCAAACCATAGTGCCATCTTAGAGACATTATGAGGAAATGGTCGAAGTAATAGAAACAAATAATAGAAACAGTAGCTGCCAAGAGCTGGAAAGAGGGAGAAATGGAGAGTTACCTACTTCAGATATACAAGATGAATAAGTTAGAGAGATGTTTTGGGCTGTGTTATCTTATGCTACTGTATTGTACACTTGAAATTGTTGAGTAAATCTTGGGTTAAGTATTATCTTTCCCTACACACACACACACACACACACACACACACACACACACACACACACTCATGCATGCATGCAAACAAATACACATGTCCTGATGTGAGCAATAAAATATACGATCATCTCACATCTAACATTTACAGCCTTTGGCCTACCTTATAAAGCCTTGTATCTCCTTAGCTTTTCTAGCTTTTTCCCTTGTTCTCTCTTAGCTCCAGCCTGGTTCTTTTGTGGACTTGTATCTGCTTGACTTCACTCTGCCTCCTGTTGCAATGTGCTGTCCTACCTGTTGACTGCTCCACCAGCCAACCCCATTGTTCTTTGGACGCTAACTTTTGTTATCACTTCCTTAGACAGTCTTTATCATGACACCACAGGTTAGTGCTCAGAACAGTCTATGTTTATTCTATGATAACACATGTCACATTGCATTACCATTGCACAGGAAGGTGTTTGTACCCTTGTTAGGCTATGGATTCCTTCATGACAGTGCTGTGTTCACTTTTTGGTTCTCAGAATGGTGTAACTTCTACTCTCTCCACACCTCAGACTCTCAGGAGATTTTTTTTTGTGGTTCTGGGAATTGAACTCAGGCACTTGCTAGGCAAGTGCTTATTCTACTGAGCTATCTTTCTGGCCCTGTCTCTGGAGATATTTGTGAAAAAAATAAAAATGGGCACAAAGTCAATGTACAAGCTCCTTACATATGTGCTAGAGTTTCTTAATGTAGTATAAGAACCCAATGGGTGAATTTAACAGTAATTTTTTTAAAATTACATGACATTAAAATATAAAATAGCCTGTAGAAAC
The DNA here is from genome assembly GCA_004027165.1 of Ctenomys sociabilis. NCBI lineage: Eukaryota > Metazoa > Chordata > Mammalia > Rodentia > Ctenomyidae > Ctenomys > Ctenomys sociabilis. Next base: position 27,097 of record PVKA01015357.1, read on the forward strand.
AAGGTACTATGGATGTGACATGGGGTGAGTTTAGCAACCTTCATGAAGGAAGAAAACTTGACAATAAATTAGCTTGAGAAGACTGGAAAAAGTAGAGCACGCTGGTTCATGAAGACAGCAGGGTGGGCCAAGGCACATACATTCTTGGCTTGAACCTAGATTGTTCAAGGAATAGTTGAACAGAACAGTTTTGGTGAAAATGAAGTACAATAAGATGGAATCCCTAAAAAATGCTTAATTAACCTCAAGAAGACAAAAAATATAAACCAAGAGGAATAAACAAAACAGAAAACAAATAATAATGAGAAATTGACACAGTAAACAAAACATATGATCCATCAATATATGGTCTATAAGACATTTTACATACAACAGCATATGTAGAAAAAAGATATACTGTGTGTACTTTAACTTTTAAAAAGTAAGAATAATATTGCTATCAGTTAAACTTTAGAGCAAAAAAATGTTAAGGAGAGAGAGACATTACATAATGACAAAAATAGGATTGAACTAAGAAGGCATAATAATCCCAAGTATATAAGTATACATGAAGGAGGCAATAGAAATTTAAAATATGTGATGCAAAATCAGCTAGAGCATGAAGGAAAATTTAGGTGAATGCAAAATTATAACTGGGGACTTTAACACTCCACTCTCAATTACTATTAAAACTGCACTAAAAGATTAATAAGTGAACATGCATATTGGAGTTCTTCAGAGAAACAGGGCAATATGATCTATCAATCAATCATCTATCTGTCTATCGATTAATTAGTCAATCTATCTATCTACCACTTATGTATATCAACAAACAAATGTGTGTAGTGATATATAACATATATACATATATGAGAGACTGAAAAGCTGACAGGTCTCAAAGTCTTCTGTTTATAACTTAGAGACCTAGGAAGTCTAGTAGTGTAGTTTCAAAGGCCTGAGAGCTGGAGATGAACTGGTGTGGTCTCCAGGGTGACTCTGAAGGCCTGAGGACCAGAAGTATTGAGGGCAAGACAAGATCAATGGATTTGAAAGATTCCACTTGCCCTGGACAAGACATAATGCTTTATTCAGCTCACTAGTTGAAAAGCCGATCTCTTCAGAAACACCCTGCAAGACATACCCAGAAATAAGGATTAACTACCTCCTGGGCATCCCATAGCCCAGTCAGGTTTTATGATATATAAGATTAACCATCACAGTTTGAACGAGTGGGAATTAAAATTTTGACACCTTACAAGAATCAATTCAATTTCTCAAAAAAACACAAACTCCCAAAACTCACCAAAATGAGCTGGACATTCTGAGAAATTTACAACCATTAAAAAAACTGAATTGAAGTCTGGTGAGATAGCTCAGCAGTCAAAAATGCCTGCCTAGGCAAACTTAGTAATTGAGAATTCAGAACTGGATAATCTCCAGGTCTAGATAGTTTCACTAGAGAATTATATCAAGAGTTTTAAGAACATTTGTTTTACATAATCTCTCCCAAAGAATGAACACTTATGGCATCTTAAGGCACTAAGATTTGTTATGGGTGTTTGATAACAATAAACAGCTGAAACACTGAGTTATTTACATTTTCTCCTTATGGTTTTATTATACTCTGTAACTCATGTGAATCAAAATTGGCCCATTCTGTATAAAGAGCCATCATATCATATCATATCATATATCATATCATATCATATCATATCATATCATATCATATCATATATCATATCATATCATTTATTATTATGTTTACCATAGTTAATATTATCATACTAACAATATATTGGCTATTTATATTAACTATAAAACATCAGCTGACCTACAAATAGTTGTTGAGTCTCTATATTTGGTGTCCAGTTCACTACTGCTTTACTTATGTTGTCGTATTATTATAGTTTTCAAAATAGTTTATTTCTTAGCTCATGTAGTGTGGAAACTCTTCCCACCTAGGACCTCACTTAAGTCAGCCTTAAAACACAATCCAGCTACTGTCATCTTAAAAATTCTTTCTGTGTTTACCTTATTCCTCTGCTCTGGTGAGTAGCCGTAGTGCTTTCTATACTTTATAAAAGAGGAGAATCTCAAGCTGGCTATTATGAATACCATTGTATTTATTGATAACATTTACTGAACTTAATATGTACTAGATTATATGTGTATTCTGCTGCTGCTGCTGTCACTGATATTATTATTTTGGAGCCTCTCAGCAGTTATGCACAGGAGATTTGTGTCATATGAAATACACGGAAAGCATTAAGGAAACCCCCAAAGAACTCATTTCTTGGTCATTGTTCAAGTCCCAAGATCCCTGGACAGTTGACCTTCTTTCTGCCTTTCATGGTTCTCCTATCCTTGGTTATTTAGTTATATTAAATATTTGGTGTTCCCAAGGCTTTACTTTAATTGTAAGATGGAAAACCTGAGGTGAATAGTGTTATTCCATTTTGATTAAAACTGGAATTTCATAGCCATATACTTAATTTACAAATCTGCAATTTGGACTCAATGAGGAGCACTTATATCTCCAACTTGTGATGTCAGCTGGAACAATGCAAATATGTGCCTAAGGATTCAATTTTCACATGGCTTACTCCCAGAACTGTCAAATTGATACTGGCTTTTGGCCCTCAGTTAAGCCAGGATTGAGGGCAGGGACTTTGTTTCCCTTCCATGTGGACTTCTCCATGTGGGCTGCTTTGCCACAGAGGCTGATGGCCAGCTAGTAAGGAGTTCTGTGACAGAACCAGGCATGAGCTGCATTATCTTCTGTAGTAATAGCCTTATGAAGTACTTCTACCATCGTGAAAACACAACCTGATTCAAGAGGTGAGGACATAGAGCACAGTCCTCTGGGGGAGACTGTTGGAGCCATGTGGTATAGGAGATATTGTTGTGCCCATTTTGGAAAATGCAGTTTGTCTTGCCTGAAACCAGAGAAATAAAAGAACAGATGTCCTGGAAAGCCTAGGACAGTAGTGACTTTGTTAATCCTCCCTCAGACAAAAGGTTCTTAAATGAGGAGAGCTGGGAAATTATTTTTTAACATAGCAATTAATAGGATGAACTTTTAAATCACTTCCTGTGGGTTCAAATCCTACTTCTTGGCTGTGTGCCATTGAGGAAGTTTATTTATCTCTCTGAGCTTCATTGTCTTCATTCATGAAATGATGCAGTGATAATTACTGCACTTTGGGGTTTTGTCACTATTGAATGAGTTAATGAATGAAAAATGGCTAACATAGCTTCTGATCCATAAGAATGATCAAGATATGGTGACTTTCAGGAATTTAGATGTACATATCAAGCATATGGATCACGTGCATTACTAAGATTTGATATTTATGTTTTGACTCTACCAAGGAATACACATTACACTTTAATTGTTATTAAAATTGGATTCAGTTATTTTCAATGGACATTTTTGTTTCCTTCATAATATTGTGTTTATGAATCCCTCCCTGTGTGATTAAATAAAGCTATTTCAGACAGAAAGTTCAAAAACTACAATTCCTGCCAAGATCTTGATTCTGTAAGTGAGCAGCAAGCCTCACCACCTGGGTACCCTGTAATGTTCCACACTTTCTACTACTATCACACCTGCAAAGAGTAGATGACCTTTTAAATGTATCCATGATTTTAACTGAGATGTCACTAATATAACCTCTCATAAAACTGTTGCTATAGATTACTAGAAATTGTATATCTAAGTATTTCTCAATAAGCAGGAGCTGGCCAAGAATAACACTTAATTGAAAGAGGCCAGTAATGTGGCTGTCACTGTTTGCAGAAAGCCTGGCATCTCATCCATTTTGGGGCCTGCTAAATTAAGCAAATGCTTGAAATTTTGATGCTCTGAATGTGAACTTCCTGGTCAGTCAGCTACTCTGATGCAGGCTCAGATAAATCTCTAGAGCTCTGTTTTCTTTCCTGCAAAATAACATTCTCCTTCTTCACCTCTAATTTCTCTTGCTGAGTGGAGAAAATGATATATTTATGACCCTAAGAGGCAATGCATGATTTAGAATAGCTAAGTAAAGAGCACCATAAACAATGGTTGGGATGCAGATCTCTCGCCATCTTCTAATTTATTTCCTCTTCATCTGACTTCAGATGGAAAAAGAAAAGTTGCTGTTTATTTTCAGGAACAATATTTTTATGGCTCAGCTTTATCAAGCTAGATTTTTGAGTCTGTTTAACATAAATTTCTCAGAGTTAAACCTCACTGCTCTCTAAATTTTCTAGGGTTGAAGTATAAATTAAATGAAAGTTGGGCAGGTGAATACTTCAGCAAACTCAATAGCTTCTACTGAGGCTTTAGACACATTGGGGTGAACATACCTAGAATGTGAATAGCCCTCTCCCCTCTCTTTCACTCTGTGTCAAACAAAACTGTTTTTCCCCTCCAGCTTCTTCATAATTCTGCTTTTAGCCTAGTATCTCTTTCCTGCCACTTTTGTGTATAGCTAATGTACTGCCATAGCTTGATTCACCTTATTCCAACTCAAAAGCAGACCCTGAGATGGGAAGCTCAAGGAGGCTAACTGGGGACATGCCCAAGAAGCCCTGTCAGATAGACCAGAAGCAATAAGGAGAAGGTTACTTTTGTAGGCAAGTAGAGTGCATTCCCACTAAGCATCCCCTAAGAGTTCTCAGAATTAAGAGATGAGGGCATGTATCTGTTATTTGCTACCTCTCTATGGTTGAGGACTACTCCCAGGGGTGTCATCTCCTAAACATTTCTGTCCTGTCCTATGGATTTATTGAGCATCCTTTAGTATCCAGGAAAAGCTTTAGGGATGAATTACATGTATTTGAAGTAGAAAATCACTGTAGGTATGTGCAGGTGACAGTAAGGAAAGTGCCCACTGAAGCTCTAAGGGACTTCCTCAGTGAGTCAAGGGACATGGGTAAAAAATAGCTAAAACATTCATATTCTGTTCTTCTATTTCTGTTCAACAACATTACCTATACCAACCTCAAGTCAACTACCACTTTAATTTCCAAGTTTTCTCCAAGAATCCCAGTCCCATCCAGCAGCACATCCCATTGTTTTGCACCATCCAAACTCACAAGTTTAAGATCATGTTTACATTTTATTTGGTTGGCCTTTGTGGATATTTACTTTGTAATCTCTAGAATACAAAACAATGTAGACATAGATAAGAATTACTAATATTTGGGAACCACAACTAAATAATATTGTTGTAGGCAGCGGAGTTAGCTAGAAATAGTATAGACAGTCAAACAGGGTCAGGCTGTCCAAAGAGATAATACAAGAGACAAGGTGTCTGCAACTCTGAGAGTGACTGGAGGCTCCTGCTGTGAACCGGACCTAAAGGCCAAACAAATGCTAAGAGAGTAGCACCTGAGATTGATATGCTAAATAGGTATCAAGCACCTGAAAAGACCCAAGTGAGTCACTAGCCCAGCCCCTAGGGGTAGAGACCCTGTCCCATATTCATGCCCACTTACTATGTGATTCGCTTCCCCATTTGATCCTGGGCTTAATCAACTTTACCTGCGCAATGGTGCTTGTAATTCCATTGGTTGACTACAGTTTTGCCCCACCTTGTATCCGCCTGAATGCCCATTCTCTCCACCTTAGCCCCATGTGGTTTTGCCCTATAAAAGTCCCTGGAAGAGACAGCTTCCTGGGCAACCCTCTTGGGCTCCCCTTCTGTCCTCTCTGACAGAAGCTTTTCTTTCCAATAAAGTTTTATCCTCAACCTCTGTTTGTTCCTAAAATTCATTCTTTGGTTTTAGAGAACATGAACTCATCCAGGTCAGGTCAGGAGTTTTACTTCCCTGTATCAATATGAAAGTATATTGGGACCAAATTATGTAGACCTTGAAAATCATGCTAAGGAATATATTTCATGATGCAGTAGATTTTTAAGTAGTATGGTTCAATATGCATTGCAAATATATAAGCCTGGAGAAATGTGTGTGTGCCTTTGTGTCTTTAGATTCTGATGTAGCTCCTGGTTTCAGATCAGTCTACCTACAGTAAGAAAATGCTAAGTGTTATAAATCAGACAAGGAAGTTAAATATCACATGGTTCCTCTTGTGTGAAAACCTCAAAATATAAATAAGGAACAAAATGAAAGACAGATGATAAGAAACAGGGACACAGGTGGGTAGAGCTTTTGGGGATTGTGAAAGACAGGAGGAAAGGGAGGAGATGGAGATCTAAAAAGGATCAAGACTCTATATGTGTGTGTACCAATTCTGCATGGAATGTATTTATTATGTATGACAACATATATTAATTTTTTTTTCAGAACCAGGGATTGAATTCAGACCCTTGTGCTTGCCAGGGAAGCGCTTATACTACTGAGCCATCTCCCTGGCCCTGACAACATATGTTAATAAAAAAGAGGAAAGGGAGAAAAGTTATTGGGTACCAGACAACAGCTATGATGCTTAATTTTGTCAATTTTGTTATACTATAGTCCCTAATAATTCAAACTCTAATCTGTGCAGTGTTGCTGCATAGGTATTTTGTAGACATGGTCAATATCTAAAAGCAGTTGACTCAAGTACAGGAGAGAATTCTCCTTTATCTGGGCAGGCTTGCTCCAACCAGATGAAAGGCCTTAAGGGCAGAAATGAAGTTTCCTTAGGAAAGAAGAAATTCTGCCTGTGGTTAGCAGTATAAGCCATGCTTGAAATTTTTTAGTCAACTTGGTTTTGGATTTACCAGTCCCCATACTTATGTAATCCAGTTTCTTGAAATAAATATCTGCTTACCTATCTACCTTATCTACTTACTCTTATCCACTTATCTACCTGTATCCTGTTAGTTCTGTTTCTGTGATAGAACTCTGTTTGACACAGTGCCACTAGCAAAGTTCTGACAAAGGTGATGAAAATGTATTGGGGATTTTGAAAAGTGAGATGGGAATTTTGTTTAATGAGCTTTTGATTAAATTTAATTTTATTATTTCATTTTGAAAAGTGAAAGACAAAAGGAAGAACAAAAATCAGAAGCAATGACAGAAACAGGGTTACATATAATACACATGTTATATATTTTCAGAACAAGAATAGCTGATTAACAATGGTTAATATTTTACCTATTTTTGTTGTCAGATCTGTTGCTCAGCTTAACAGATATAGTCATGTAAGATTGGACATATGATTAAATATTACTGCTTGCTCTCAGGAAACATTAAATTTTTACTCTTGTCTATATATTTTTTTTGTCTTTTTTAAAAAATTCATTTTCAAGAGAGTACACTAATATTTATAGTGGTGAACTCACACATTAGGAAAACAGAATGAGAACAAAGAAATACCCTAATGCTGCACTTCAAGCTTCTAGAAAAAGAAAAGTAAACCAAAGCCCAAAGATGGGAGGAATCATAAAGACTAGAGCAGAAATTAATGCAACTGAGACAAAGAAATCAATACAAATAATTAATGAATCAGAAGGCGGGTTCCTTGAAAGCTTAAATAAAATTGATAAGCCCATCAAAACAGAGGAAACAAAAACCTCAAATTCAAGCAATAAAAAATGAAAAGGGTGAAATTACTACAGGTCCTGTGACAATTGACAGGATCATCAGTAGGTATTTTGAAAATCTTTAGTCTCAAAAAATTGTGGACACAGAAAAAACGGAAAGATTCCTAGGTAGGTACAAATTACCAAAACTGAATGAAGAAGAGATAAAAAGTCTGAATAACCCAATGTCAGCCAAAGAAATCTGAAATGTACTAAAAAGCTTACTGACAAAGAAAAGCCTAGGTCCTAATGGGTTCATAGTTGAATTCTGCAAGAAATTTAGAGAAGGTTTAATAGACATTATATCTATGAATATTATTGAAGGGGAATCTATAAGATTTAGAGGTGAAGCTTAAGAAATAACGTAAAATTTAGTCTCAGAGTACACATGGATGGTTGGAGATGTGCTACCATCCATGCAAGAGATATGCTGTAGCTGGATATTAAGAGCTCAAATATGATAAATATTTGAGATGGTAGAGAAGCCAATTATTTCAGAACATGATAAATTTGAAGTGTTTGAGATAATATGACTTTCTATGTGTCTAACAGGCATTAGAAAATTAGTTCAATTTTCAGAGGGAAGTCTGGGCTGAAGAGAATATATTTTTGAAAACCTTCCTGAAATTATACCTGTTTTCTTTTAGTCCATTTCTATGTGATCATTTTTATGATGTTAGTTATGTCCATCAGTCTTTAGTTAGTGTAAGAAAATACTTGAGAAAAACAGCTTAACAGAAAAAGTTCTATTTTGGCTGACATTTTCAGAGGTTTCAATCCTTGGTGATTTGAGTCTGTTATGTGGCCTGTGTAAGTCAAAGTATCATGGCTGAAAGGGCATGGTGGAAGAGATCACTCACTTCATGACAGCCAGCAACGGGGAAAAGACAGAGAGTGCCAGAGCCTATATTAATGGCTTCTCTCTTCCTTCACTTTTCTTCTATCCATTGGAGTGCTGTCATATTTGAGATAGATCTCTCCCCTTAATTTCCTTTCCCATACACAAATTGGCTCTGGAAACACCCTCATGGACAACCCAGCAGTGTGCTTTACTAATCTCATAGGCATTTCTCAACACAAGTTGATAACCAAGGTATCTTAGTCACTTACCTCATTATTGGAATAAAATATCTGACACCCACACATTAAAGGAGACTACGATTATTTGGCTCAGGTTTGAGCCAAAGAATAAATGGCACAACAGAGGGCTATAGCAGAGGAAAGGCTGATTTCCTCATGGTGGCCAGGAAGCAGAGACTGAAGGGTAGATCCAGTGAGGGAGATGCAGCTTTCCAGGCCACCCTTGCGGACTCCACCTTCTAGCACCAACCCAGATGTAAATCACTTTCTACAAGCTCCACCCCCCAGACTAAGAGGCTCTGTATGGGTAGCTGAATACAAAGCAGAATACAGTGTCAATCAGCACAGTGGTTTCCTCAAATAGCTGATGCTCTTGGAGGTCAATTCATATTCAGGCAGATTTGTTTCCACTGTATGTGCACTGTGTAACTGTAATGGAGAGGGTGTGAAGGCCCACTGATACCTGTGTCTAGGACAATTTCCTAGCAAATTTCACTTTTTCTATGTCATTTTCAACTCTTTAAATTAATTAGCTCTAATCTTGAACTCTGAAAGATGGTCACTATGATATTTAGGGTTAGGGTTCCCAGCTCATTTTTCATGAACTCAAATTCATTAGCATCCATTCTTTCAGGATTTAAAAGCTTTTGTTCACTTTTTATTTATGTTACAGTCTCATTTTCTGTATATTAAACTTTCTTTTCAGTCCTTGGGATCTTAGAAGGGTGGTATGATGGATATTCTTCATTTGCCTCCACATATTTATGATCCATTTTATTCTGCCCAGCCCCATACCCCTAAAGCTCGTCAATATATGGGCTACATCAACAAACTCTCTCCTCCAACCCGGTTCTGATTGAGTTCCATCAACAGAGAACACTGACAAGAGAACACTAAGCAGGAGGGAGAATGGTTAGGCAAAGCCCATGTTTGATACAATTTTGATTTTCACAGCCATGGAAATAGCCACTAGTCCATGAGTGTCTTCTATAGGTACAGATCTACCTAGATTTAATGGATTCATCCCCTTCTGCATTCAATTTTGGGAATGCTGCTAGCTTACTATTTTTGCTAACACTGACATGTGACAGCATTTCAACTTGCCTTCTCTTAATCCTGTCCTTACCTTATAAATAGTCCCTTAATTAAAATCTTTAAATCATGCCCTTTGAGAATATCTTCTAATTCCTGCCAGGACTCTGGTCCATAAATTGGAGAAAAATGCATAAATTGGAAGCCCAATCAATGAAAGATGTTGGGAGTTCATTTTATTTAGCTAAGGAGGTTTTAAATGTTATTTAACTTGACCACTTTCATTTGCCTATCATTGGGATACAACCTAGAGGCTGTTTGCTTGGCTTCAAATATCAACTTGGCAAATACTAAATATGCAACCTTCAAATTGCACTTAGCCATTTAAAGTTTCAGTTTTTTCATTTGTAAAATAGACATCATAATAGTTTCTACCTCTGCGGGGCTATTATAAAGATGAGTTAGTAAATGTAAAATTCTCACAATAGTAAGGACTTACTAAATGTTAGCTGCTATCATAATGCTGGATATTATTATTTCTTTTTCTTCTTCTCATTCCCACATTCAACATGTAAGAAGCAGCATAATTCAGCACTGCATTTAGAGCTAGAAAGACTATTTTCTTTATTACCGACTGCTTCCTTGGTCTCGTGTGCAAAATTATTCAGCTGAACAGAAAGAAACTGAATGCTTTAATCAATTCTGGGAAGTTCCTATGTTTATTCCATTTGTTACATCCAATGTGTTAGTGTCTGTGCCAGGATTCTTGAATCATCTCTCTCTCTCCTTTCTCTTTTCCAAGTATTTTCAGCCAAGCCAAGGGCCGGCCAAATAGCTCACTGGATTAAAGCACCTGCAAGCAGTTGGAGGGGTTCAATTCACAGCGTTCTGTGCCAGACCTGCCCCCGGGGTACCCTAAATTGGCAATTGACACTGGGCGTGGTGGTGCGCACCTGTAATCGCAGCTCTTCAAAGGCTTTAAAAAGACAGATCACTATAAGTCTGATCTAGTATTGAGACCCTCAACACCCTGTAGACCATTCCTTAAAATACTAAAAAACAAAAACAAGCAAAAAAAAAAAAAAAAAAAAAAAAAAAAAAAAAAAAAAAAAAAAAAAAAAAAAAAAAAAAAAAAAAAAAAAAAAAAAAAAAAAAACCAAAAAACAACTATAGTTGAAAATTGTACTTTTTAATCCAGGAAAGGGAAACAGGACAGGACTACTGTTGCCCAGATCTGAGTCTATGAATGTGTGTGTGCGAAAAACGTCTAACCTCTGCACTCTGGTGCCATAGGCCTGTTGTCTCAAGTCCATTCTTTTCTTGGTGTAATTCATTTCATGCCTAATATAGATAGAAAATATAGAAGACTTATGCTTTTCAGATCTGCTGCTAACATATTCTGGAGATGCTATAAGCCAGACATGAGTGAGTATGAATCATAGTTACTGCTTGATGATGTTAACAGAATAAGAATCCTACTTAGTCAAGGTTCTTTTAGTTATAATAGAAATCCACTCAAACTTGTTTATGCAAAAAAGAGGACTTTATTATGAGAAAGGGATAATCACAGAGCTCAAGGGCAAGATGTGGAACCAAGCTTCTTTGTGAGTTGAAACCATGTGTGGAAATCTGTAACAGCATATTAAACTGGTTTGTCTGTCTTACAGTTCTCTCCCTATATGGCTACCTCACTCTTTATCATTTGAGGGTTGGCTTCTCCCCACCAATAGTAGTTAATATTTGACCTGCAATTTCCACATTTACCTGTCTTTCTTTTCTGCCATAGGCAGAGACCTGCTAGCTATACAGGATCTCAGTTGTACCTGCAAAAAGGAGACCAGAATTAGTCCAGTTTGAGGGTGATATCTACCCTAGATACAATCATCTGCGACCTGAGGCTCAGGACCAAGTAACGGAAACATTGTTATGAGAGTCTTATCACTATGGATGAAGAGAATAATTCTTAGAAAGATAAAGGATTAGTTTTAGTACAAATATTTTTAAGGTCTCTGCTTTTAATTCCTTATTTCCTTTAAGTTTTCCCATTCCCCTGAGTTAGACATGAATTTGTCTTATATGATAAAAACTAAGGAATTACTTTTACTCTTTAAACAATTTATCTATATTTCTATGTTAACTGGACTTAACTCAGAGATTAGAAAGTCTAAATTACATTTTAAAACCTCAGGATCTTAGAAATGTAAGAAACTAAAGAGCCCACACATTAAGGATTCCTAGTTAAATAAAACCAACTTTCATGGTTGCAAGTTTATGCATTTAGTGTATATTATAAATGCCATTGTGCTTTGTGAAAAAACCAATTATATTCTTGTATTTTACTATTTCTTATAACGAACAGCTTGGGGGAATATTTGTGGAGATACTGGCATCCTGTGACCTGGAGAGGTCCGGTTTCCCTGTTTAGATTACAATTACTTCCTCAGCCCAAAATGTTGTGAACATTTAATTGCCCAATTGTAGTTTGTTCTTATGAGTTGGCTCAATGAGTCCAGCCTGGCCCCAATAACAGAATGAGGATTTCTTAGCAGGGAGAACAATGGTAGTGGTAGCAGCAGCAGATAAGGGAGAATGCCTAAAATGCATTGAGTGCTCAGCAGTATCTTGTAGGATATTGCATGACACCTGTCTCTTTCTGTATGCAAAGAAATTGTTAATGACCACCAGGCAGAAGCCTTGGTAATTTAGGGATGTGTATGCGTTTGAGGGCTTTTGGAAGTTGCTTGGGGTAGTATCAAAATAAACAACACAGGTTTCTGAGATAGGTCTCATTCCTAATAAAACAAATCATGTTCTTGTCATTTTGCTCAGTGTCAGGCCCAGGGCATCAGTGTTGCCATGGAAAGCACAATTTCTTCCTAGGGTGCTGTCTTACAATTATCAAGCTGGACATCAGGAGTAGGCTGATTAAGCAGTTTGAAAAGAAAGTGCTATGAGCTCCCTATGAGGTACCTTTCAGTTTAGAAGTTTCTCATTCACTGGATCTACTGTCTAGCAAATAACATCAATAGCATTTAGATATTATGCATTCAGTGGATATTTTATTTGCTGCCATTTCTTATTTGTTTTCACTGTTGAAGTAACAAGCTTTAAAAATATCAATGATGTCAGAGACATATGCCTTGACCTTCAGCATTGGTTCTTGGAAACCCACAGGGAAAACAGACAGCAAAATGAGCAAAGCTTCCATCCAAAGGAGGATTTTCATTTATCACTTCCTAAACACAGACTATGAAATAGATGCCATAAGAGATATGAGGGGATTTTGCTGCTGCTTCATGAGTTTGAACACATGTATTGTCTTACTGATCAAAGAAAGTCACCACCCAGAATATTTATGATGATAAGCCATGACAAACTATAAAGTAATGAATTCTATTTTCTCCCTTTATTCTCTAGAACTACCTTTTCTTTGAAGAGGTTAAAGAAGGGGGTGATTTTTTAAAAATTGCTTCATTCATTCCTTAAGTAAATATTTACTGAACACAACTGTATTCAAAGTATAGTCCTTGTATAAATCCTGGAACACCAGCAAAAAACAAATGAATGCCTGTGATGATGGCCAAGTGACATAAATAAAGGCGTGCTCTTGGCGATACTTATTTCTCCCTGCCTTGGTTTTATGCTGATTGTTTTCCTTCTTTCTTCATTGATCTGAAAGGATGTACTGATAAGTTGACACAGGGTAATATTTCTCTAGATCACCTGTTTCTCTGCAAAGAAGTTCTTAGAACTTGGGCTGGTGGAGAGTAGTTGGGGTCTCCCTACTGATGACATCTTTTAAAGCCTGGTGGAACTAAATTTAGAAAACACTACTTTATTCCAGAAGACATTTCAACTGATTTTGGTGTACTTACCTCTGTTTCTGTAATACACCATTCTCCAGAGCATAGCATTCCAGGAAGTCTCACCTGTGGTGGATTCTATGATGTTTTGGTCCCTCATCCTCAGCTGCTGGGATTGTTGCCTGAAGACTGTTTGCAAATGTTGCCTTTATGGAGATTACCTCTGCTGAAAAAAACTGCCTCATCTAAAATCTCACTTTCTCCCAGGAAGAATCAGCATCCATTAAACTGCCATGGCACAAATGTGTAGGCCAAACCTTTTCCTACATTGAGACCACACAGCAGGACCATCCCAGATCCAGAACTACCTATGGGCTGGCTGAACCTTTATTGGGCTTGAATTGTACTCCATCATCTCCTTCAGCCCAGTCTCAATCCCTCTCACTCCCCTTCACAGGGATTAATGTCTACAATAGACCCTAATAAATGTCCTCGCATGCTAATCTCTGACTCAAATTTTGCTTCCTAAAAACCCACACAATGATATTAGTATTCCAGAATAGAGTCCAAACTCACAAGTAGGTAGGAACAGAATATGAAAACCATGATAGTTGCCATGAATCGCTTATACAAATAGCTTGCGGGCCAGGTGAAGAAAACTAGGCAAAAAAAAAAAAAATAGGTGAGCAAAGTGGACTTTGTTCCTGTGTGGGCCAGATGAGCATTTCATTTCTTTATGCAGGTGAATTTGTGCAAGGCTGCATATGCTGAACAGCAGCAAAACCCTGCTAAGGACTTCCTCTCCATGGTAAAATGGCAGCAATCACCCTGGGATGGTGGGAGGTTTGGACAAGAATGTAGTGTTTTGGTAGTTTCTGTAGCCAATGTCTGAGCAGAGAGATTCAAAGTCAGATCTTGGAGCCTGAATTTGAGGATGCCTTGGTCATCTTTCGAGATGATGCATTTGTCAGCTTTGAGCATCACACAATCACTCTGATGTTGTCAATGAACAGTACTGAGAAATGTCAAGGAAAATTCTGTTTGTTGAGAGAGGATGATGAAGAGTTTCTAAAATGCAGTGGAAGAAAGCCTGGACAAGAACACTTGCTTCTAAAATTTACAGGATGGTTCTCACCCCTAGCTTCACTGCAGGGACTTCAGCTGCAGAGTTTCACCCCAGGCCTTTATGCCAGGCCTGGGCTGGGCCTGGAGGGGTCCAGAGAAAGGCTCAAGGCAACAACTACTTACTATTATGAACTACTTGAGTATATTGAATTATTTTGCTGAACTCATGCACCTACAATATTGGAATGACGATGGAATACCTATCTCTGACAAAACTATACAAAAATAGGATGCAAATGAAGGACCATTTTGTATTTGTATATACAAAATAGTTAGGATACATATACAGCTACTTTCTCTTAATTCATTGAGAAGAAAGATTTGTACTAATAGTGTTTGGACAGGATATCATGTCTGCATCTTGTACTATGAATGACCACGAAGAAGATAACAATATGCAATGTATTAATCATTGAAACTGTCCTATTAATTGGTTTTGAAACTGTCTCATTGCTATTTGTGTCTCAATAAAATTAATAAAAAATAAAATTCACAGAGGACTACTGGATGTAGGGGAAATGCACCTCATTAAATGTTTTAAGGCCAGTATCAAAAAGTAAATGCATATTGAGCACAAAACAGGTACCAACACTGTGCTAGACACCAATCATTGAGAGATGGGCAAATACTGAAATACTACAGAGCTCTTAAAGAGAAAGCAGAAAGTGGTATTTTGCAAGTAGATGTGTTTTGTATTTATCATTCTTGTCACTATCACTATCACTGTCACTATTTTAAGTTAACATTTAATATCCAAGCCATAAAAATAGTCTAAATCACTATTAAATTTGAAGACTGTACCACATGCATTCTCATTCTCTTTTTTGAAACACCAAAATAACATGATAGAATGGAAATGTATAAATGTATGGCAATGAAGAGAATGCTATAGGAAGGGGCATGATCAGGTAAAATATTTAGTTTCTAAAATATATTTTCTGTCTCTTCATCTAGGACACAGAAGATATATTGTAAGTGTTCACACTAAAGAAATAGGCAAAGGTCACCATAAGATATACCATAATGAAGGGGCCACAGTGAAGGAGGGAATGGCCCATCCGACCAAAGACAAATTAAAGTTTTTAAATTTTACACAGAGTAAAAATAATACTCCCAACAATTGAATCAGGTTGATCTCAGACTCTTTACCCTCAGCACTCAATGCCAAAAGATAGTACAGCATTACCTTCTAAGATATGAGAGGATAATGTTTGATCTTTAACTTTTCATACAATCAAAACCAATCAGTTACACATGAGGTAAAATACAAAGAAATTAATGAATTTTAGAAAATGTGCCTTTCATGCATCTTATCTTAGGAATTGCTTGAGGATGCCTTTTAGAGTCAGGGCATAGCCAGGGAAAAAGGAAGAACTGAAATTCAAAGGCTGGTGACACCTCAGGAGAGCTAGGAAGAGAAATCTGAAGATGACATCTTTAAGGCCCTGCCAGATGAGGCAGGAAGATGGAGGACTGCAGCAGGGAGTTTTCCTTAAAGCCTGAACACGACATGCAGTGACATAATACTCTGATAGAATGAAGCATTTCTGGTTTTAAATTTTATTTTAAAGAGGAAAAAAAGTAAAAGAAAGTTTCAAAGTGAGATAATAGGAGAGTAACAATGGTTAATACATTGCATATTGTTATGTTTAAATCAATTACTTAGAGTATAAGATATAAGTATTTAATTGTCCAAACAATATTAATGCAAACCTTCCTTTTTCAATGAACTAAAGAGACATTAGCAATATAAAAATCTTAGTTATTGCTTCTCCCTTTCTTCTATTCTTATTTCCGCCATCCCAGTTTCTCTTGTCTCAATCTTCCTGGCAATTTCTAGAGAGTGAAGAAATTAGCTTCCCTCTGCCAGAACCAATATGTCCTTCCAAAAATAACACTCACCACTCCCAGCACAGGCAAGACTAGAAGACCACTGATCAGAGATGTTGGAAAAGGGTGTTCTCACACTGGGAAGAAGATTTCAATTTCATGGCCAGTTTAATGTGCACATTAATAAGCTGAATGAACTGGGGATCTTGTCAAAATGTGAATGCTAATTCAGTAGCTCTTAGGTCTGAGGTTTTTCATATCTAGCAGGCTCTCAGGTGAGGTTTGCAGGTGATGTTCTTCGGACCTCACATTGAGTATAAAGTTCCTAGACCATCTCTGAGGTTCTCACATGCTATCTCATTGACAATCAAGGTGACCACAGAAGCTGTAGCTATTTACCCTCTGGCACTGCTAGTGTAGCTTTCTCTCTGGAGAACCTGGCAGTGCAAATGACAGTGTAACAGCATGGAAAAGTGGCTTTTTCCATATGTAGGACGCTGCTGATAGTATCACTACACAGGTCGGCCAAAAATGGAACACAAGACATGATTAAAGAATGATTGAATCAACTGTGCCTCAGAAAATTTGATTAATTTCTGGGGGAATGCTTTCATGTAACTCATACTGAAGTGCCATTTGTGAATGGATAGTGTATAAAACCATTTTTAGGAGCAAGAAGAGACCAATTGTTCACAACCTTAGTAGGTCAAGGGAACAAAATCTACAGATTTTCAGATTGTCAAATTACACTAATTATTACCATCAGTGTTACTGTTAATTTTATCATTCCTTTAAGTCAGAATAATTCATTTAATTTAACAGTCAATTTATGTGGAAAAAATGTTAAAACAAACAATTTTTCCAGATATCGCTCCTTCCCAGTTGTTTCTACTTACTTTTTTATGTGACTCCATGCTTTTTATGTAGTTATTTCCACTTTTCTAAATACAACATATTTTTTTTCTTTCTTTCTGGTGCTGAACACTCTCACCCTCAGTTCATTTTAATTTTATTTTCTTCTGAAATGAACTGTAGTTAAGTAACCAAAGCTGAGGTCCAATTTGAGGCCCTTCTGCTTCAGCTTCCTGTTTCTTGATTGTTACATGCATATATTATCTGTTGACATCTTATTATGGTAAGTGGGAATTTGACTCATTTCTCTGTTTCTTCTTTCCTTGTAAGATCAATAAATTTATATCTCTATTTCACTTTTGCTATTAGTCACCTTTGTATCTTTAAGTCACTGTCTTGATTACTTTTCTCTCATTGCTGGGACAAAATACCTGATACCCGGAATTAAGGAAGGAAAGGTCTCACAGTTTGTGGAGGTTTCAGTCAATATTTGGCTGGCTCCAACACAGAGTGGCACATGGCAGAGGGCAGTTCATCAGGACAGAAAATAACAAAACAGCAAGAGCACAAAGGGAGGAGCAGTAGCAGCAGCAGAGAGCAAGCCTCTTTCTCTCCATTAAACTGTATTCAGGCTATCTGTCCCAGGGAGGTTGTCGTGCTCATACCCATAATCCCAGCAGCACTCACAGTCAAATCCTAGCATTGGGTTGGGAATTAATCATAAACTATAGAAGCTTGCCTCACTGGATGGATGAGGTTTGGGGGGGACAACTAGACATAAACCACAACAGTAATACATTTTAACTTTGTGTTTTATCAACCTGAGGTAAAGTATAAAACCCTTAATTTCTCATTTTTTTCAGTTAAGATCTTGGGATTGTTACCCTTATTCAACTCTTCTTCCACGTGTCCACTTCCTAACTTCCAGTACCATACAATTATTTACATTTACCCTTGCATTTGGAGGTGGATAACTTTGAGTACAAAATTCAACTAAGTAAAATCATAATTTTTCCTGTGGGTCGATTCTCTAGGGGAAAACTTCAAATGTCTAGGAAGTGTATTGGTATACTATGACACTTCCTTTTTTCAGTGCTATTTCTTCAAGTCTTTAATTGTCTTTTTAATTGAAATAATAAATTAGGTCCTCAACATAAGATATTCTTAGCCAAGAAGCACTTACTTTATTAGCTAGAAAGTGTCAGAAACAAGAATTAATTGAATATTTCAAAATAGCTAATAGAAGAGATTTTGAATGTCCCTAACACAAAAAAAATCTTTGAAGTAATGCAAAAGGCAGTTATTCTCATCTGATCATTCCACATCACATACATATTTTGAAATATCACATGGTAGCCCACAAGTATGCAAAATGACTGCATGCCAGTTAGAAGCTAAAAACAAATTAGATATTTTAAAAGTAATAGAAAATGACCAAGTCTTCTTTTTAAACATGTTTGTTTCTTTTTTTAAATTAGGATATGCTTGCAGTACACAACGTTTACCTTTACTGTATAGAGTTGGTCTTTTTATCTTTAACTTTAACATAGTTTTTGGACCTGTTTGAATGTTGTTCTGTCCCTGACCTATCTTTGTCTCTGATTCTTAGTGAAGTCTGAACTCAGGCTGTTTCAGGACATAGGATATAACTAAACATTTGGCTCTTCAAAGCTTGCTCTGGAGTAAAAGACCAACAAGACTTAGATTATTATCTGAGTGGTGGAAGGTCAAGGTTCCCTTTTCTTACATCAGTATTTTTAAAGTTCAGCTCACTATTCAATGGTGGGTCATGAAATCAATTTACTAAGGCACAACTAAATATTTCTAAAAGAATGAAATACATTAGGACAGACCAATTTAATCATCCATAAGAGTGTTCAAGTATTTCTAAAAGCATGTGCATGTGTATCTCTTTGTGTGTGAGTGCTATTTGTATGAAAATATATATATATATATATATATATATATATATATATATATATATATATATATATAATGTACTGCATGGTTGCTTGCTATCATCACATCTTGAATGCTTATGTGTTGCATCATGCAGGCATTTCCCTCTGGCTCTTCTTCTGTTTTGGATGTTATCTAGTGTCTCACTCTCCTTGCTATTAAGATCTGAGACTTTCAAGTGTCTAGTGGAGTTTCAGATTCTGCCCCCCTTTTTGAGCTGGTCTTCCTAGGCAAGTTACTGAGAGCTATTTTGGCTCATGTTTCTCCTGCAAGACAGGCCCGGGGATCAAACCCCTGGCCCTTGTGCCTTTTTGAAGGTCCTTTAATCAGCTGAGCTATTTGGCCGGCCCTAGAATAATCATGATATAAGATGAATAACAGTATTATCTGGAAAATAAACGTAGGTAGTGTCCATTTTCTTGAAGTTTGAATTTGTTATTCTAGTAAAATGCTTACAAACAATAAAAATAAAAGGTTACAATAGCCATAGTGTTGTGGAGCACCACCTGGGGGTGACTGTCCTTGAAGGAGGCATACTTGTCTCTATTTTGGCTGAGCCTGGCCCTATTTTCATGTATTGCTATGTATAGAGCTGACTAAGATTTTTCCTTATCCTTTTGATTGGCCTTAAGCAATGCATATGAGTCCAGGCCTATCCTCCTCTCTGCCCTTATTCCTTTGTATGAGCTAGGATAAGGCAGGATGAAGAGTCCATGCTCCAGGCTGTCTGCTGGGGCCTGAAATGTTACACAACAGAGCTTAGGCACTGGACCATAAAACATTAGATACTACCTCAACTGTGTTACACAGGTTACTCTTTCTGATATCTTTCTGTCTGCATACTGCAGAGGTGATTCCAGGTCTCTTATCTAGCTTAGCTCACAGAACTCACATTCATGGACTTCTGACCAGTCTCACAGTAGTCATCCTCAAGACACTCCCTTCTTCATTAATTAGTAAAATATAGGTTTAAGCCTGAGTGGAGGCTTTGCTCCTGAATGACCATCATCATGGTTGGACTTAGGAACCTTTGGCTCCCCATAACTATAAATATGCCTTTAGTGTCTTTATTTTTGCTGTGGTTTCCCCTGAAAGTGGTAGATTGGCATTAAATCCCTAGAATTCCAATAACTTTTCCATGAAATTACAGGCATAAATTTCCCGGGACAGAAGGCTGTCTATAAGGTTTTATGGTGCATGCCTGTAATCAGGATTTTTCTGAGTTTGAGGCCAGCCTTGATTACAAAGTGAGTTCAAGGCCAGTCTGAGCTGAATAGTGAAAACCTGCCTCAAAAAAATCACAATACTAGCCAGTTATGGTTGTATGTTCCCATAACCCCAGCACTATGGGAGGCAGGGGAGGAGGACTGCAAATTCAAGCTCAGTCTGCACAATTTCTGACTTAACAAAATCCTGTACTCAAATTTTTTAAAAATTGAAAATGGATCCAGGATGTAGTTCACTGTGAAAGCCTTGGATTCTATTCCTGGTATCAAGAAAGAAATAAAGAAATATTTGTCACAGTATATGACAAATATACAGATTAATGCCTTTTAATTGTGCTGTTGTCCTATTGGGAAAGAAAAGAGAGACTACAAGAAGTGCTTGTGAAAAGATGACCCCACCAGGTTCTGAGTACAATCCATGGCATGGCAGACCTGAAATAATTCCATTTCTGATCCTTTTCATAGTTATTTTGCTATCACGGTTCATTCTGAATCTATTGTTTCTATGTGGAGATGGACCAGACTGCAGGTGATAGAGACAGGAACTTCATTCAACATAAACTCAATTCATCCACAGCTCTTTTTTCTCTAGAAATGCACACGTGTTGCTGAATCTTCGTGTGTTAAGTTGGCTCTGTAAGCGGGAGGGATCTGAACTCACTTCCTTATAAGATACCATGTTGACTGAAGGACAAACCATACGAGGTGGTACCTAAAGTTTGCATACATATTTTAGTATTAAAACTTACAAGTACTGATAGCAGCAAGAGATTTCCCTGCAAGTAGTATTTTCTCATATACTTGCTTAGAATTGCTAGCACACTGTGAAAATAAAACAGACCTGATCCCCTGGTGTTATTATGGTTTTTAAATTATCTACAAACAATCTGCCCCATTATTGACTGTACCTAGGACTGCCCATTCCCATTACCTCACCTGTGTAAGCCAAATTGCAGGAAGAAAAGTTACTCCTACTCCTTCTCCAGTTCTTTTGATAATGTCCCTGAAATAGTATTAGGGAAATGAACCTGTGGAACACAGCACAATGAATCTTGCTCACAGTTGATCCCTCATTTTTTTTTTTGCTGGGCTGTGAGCCAGAGAACAGGGTTATGGGCTTTTCTTGGCTCCAAGAGAGCATTTCCAGCAAGGTGTGTGGAGAGAGTGGGCGTTGGGTGGAGTGGGGAAAATACAAGGAGAGAAATTTGGCCATGCAGTGTTCATAGGCTACACAGATATGCCAAGTAGAAAGAAAGCCCTGAACATTCCAGAAAGATCCTAAGATAAGGACACATCTCTTGCCATCTCTCTATGTCTCTATGAATCTCCCTTCTCCCTTTGTACAGTTTCTATCTGCCAGTACACTTGCAAGTGTGCATGGTGCCAGGCACTGCCTCTCTGTTTCTTTTTTTTTTTTTTCTTTTACTTTTTGATATAGAGTTTCACTATATAGTTCAGGTTGGCCTCAAATTCACAGGAATTTTCCTGCCTCCACCTCTGAACTGCTGGGATTACTGGCATATGCTACGATACCTGGCACTTCTGTTTCTTACTCCAATTTTCAATTATTTTTCTCTCTATTAAAAGCTTTCCTCAGATTCTATAATCAGATTTACAAGACTCCTTGCTTTGCTTTTGCTTTTATTTTTCTCACTTTTCAAAGGGTGTGGTGGGTGACATGTGAGACTGATGCAGTTCTTCCGCAGCCTGCTTTCTTAACTGTTTCAGTGGCCAGGGACCTGCCTTTGGCCTCATAGAACTTACAGAGCTGGACTGACCCAGTCTCCCTTGACATTCAGATATCAGAGAGGCAGTTGTTCCAGGTCGGAAAAGATTTTGTAAGTGGAGAAATAGCTTGGTGCTAGTGAAATAATTTCAAATTGTGATTTTCTGTTTTTAAACCACCTCTTATAAGCTCGATATTTTCTTGCTTAAATCCCATAGAACCATTCTTTTTTATTTCTCCTCTTATTTTGTATGTGTTTGTGACCTGCCTTGTATTCCTGGGTTTCCATCTAGCTTTAACACAAGCTCAACCTGTGCTTCCCCTGCAGTTTCAACTAGGGAAGGTCCTCCCATCTCAACCTTCAGTTATAAAATATGGGCCTTCTATACAGTTCATTGGTGCTGCTAAATATTCTTTGCCCATCCTCTGTAGTCCTATGTTCTTTCCTGTGTTAGTGCTCATGTGAATTGCATAGCTCACTGCTCATTTGGGGCCTCATGTAGTCAGTTGTCTGTAAGCCACTTGAGTGTGGATAGTTTCTATATCTTGAGCAATTTTGCATCCCTTATAGTGTACAGCACATCTACTTGAGCATAATTCTCCACTGCTGGTGGGAATGTAGACTGGTACAACCATTGTGGAGGTCAGTATGGAGACTCCTCAAAAGAATAGGACTAGAAATCCTATTCAAGCCAGCTATCCCCCTACTGGGAATTTTCCCAAAGGATTTGGATACACTGTATCATAGAGATATATGTATACCTATGTTTATAGCAGCACAATGTGTGATAGCAAAATCTTGGAAACAACCAAGATGTCCATCAGATGAGGAATGGTTGAAAAAGATGTGGTATTTCTATATAATGGAGTATTACTCAGCTATTAAGAATGATAAGTTTGAAGCATTTATACTGAAGTGGATGCCACTTGAACATATACTCATAAGTGAAATAAACCAGACACACATGTGTAAATATCGTATAGTCTCCCTAGTATAACAAGCGAAAAGCAGAAATACAAAAGG
>PVKA01015358.1:0-24433 GCA_004027165.1 Ctenomys sociabilis
CGATGCGCCTCTCTCAGAGCAGGGGCTGTGTGTCCCTTGAGAGGATTTGGCAAGCAAGCCCAGCAGAGTCAGTCCGCAGAGTGTTCTGGACAAGATCTGTTCACTTCAAACCACGAATCTGTGCAGCTTTTGTGATAGATGCACAGACAGGGCAGTCTGGCTGTCGTGTCCCCCGGAAGCAATTCCTCCAGGCAGAGCACGCGCTCACCTGCATCTTGAGTCCGCACGTCATCATTGTAGGAGAGGTGAGGTTTGCTCAGACACATTATGAAGCGCGTTTCCATCTCATCGGAAGCCACAGACTTGCAGCAAATAGGGGCGCTTGAAACCACCTGGGTGCGATGTGCAGAGGTAGGTACAGCGTCCCGTCTCTATGGTGACCGCCGCCCGTCTCCTGGTAACCATCACCATGGGCATAGGTGGAGTCGGATGCAGACCCTCTGCTGCTAGGCCTCCTCTCCAAGTAGCCAGTCCCCTGGGAGGTGGGGGTGTAGAGGCCAAAGGGCACTCCCGCTGGCCGTGCTGGGGTCCACGCCCATGCCCGCCACTGAGCTGATTGAACGGCTCCGCAGCCCCATGGCTCCGCTGCCCATCCGGTAGTGCCCAAAGTAGGGTGCCTCTTTAGGCGGGGGCACGGCGCTGTCATCGGTGAAGACCCCCGGGAAGAGGCTCCAGGAGCAAATACTGGCTTCTTTGGGAACCATCAGGCAAGAATCTTTTTTTCCTGATCCTAGAAGCTCATCCTCTTTATTCATTTTCACGCCAGCAGAGCAGCATTTTTTCAAACCTATTTTGCCAGCCCTTTGCAGTCATGTCTGCATCTCTTTGAGGTTTTGAACCCAACTCCCAACACTTAGGGATAGGATGGAACCCAGGGCCACACACACACACATACATATGGGAGGTAAGTGCTGTACCACTGAGCCACATCGCAGCCTTCCTGTCTCCTTCCTTATAAGGACCCCTTGTGATTACACTGAACCTACCTGGATTACCTCTAAACCCTATGGAAACAGTCACAGTTTTTTTTTTTTTTTTTTTTTTTTTTTTTTTTTTTTTTTTTTTTTTTTTTTTTTTTTTTTTTTTTTTTTTTTTTTTTATTTTTTATTTTGAAACAGGTTATCACTAAATTGACCAAACTGGACTCAAATTTGCAATCTTTTTGCCTCCGCCTCCCAAAGCTGGTGCAGGCTAACATGCCTGGTAATACATACATATTCATAAAGAATTAACTGACATATTTACAGAGATGAACAAACTCAAGCCTGCAGAATAGGCCAGCAATCTTGAAACCCAGGAGAACTAACGGTATAGTGTGAGAGTAGCCTGCTAGAGAATCCTGCCTACAGGACAGAAGGTTGGTCTTTTATTCTAGCCAAGCTTTAATTAAATGGCTAAAGCTCCTGGACTTTACAGAGGGCAATCTACTTTCCTGACTAAAGTATTAAACTTCATCCCAGAAAAAATGTTTGGCCACATATCTGAGCATTCAGCAGCTTAGCTGAGTTGCACATGAATTTAACCATCACCTGAAGAGCTGAGCAGAGAAGGCCACACTGAGAGAAACAGCAGGCCTCACGAGAGATGCAGCCGGGCTGCCACAGTGCTGTGGAATGAAAGGCAGGGACTGTACACCCTGACCTCACCCTCTTGCTCCAGTCCTGCCTGGACTCCTCAAAGACTAGATGCAGCCACAGGCCTGTTGATGTCATCATACAGGAATGAAAGAGCAGGGCGAGTAACTTGATTCAAAGAACTGCCGGGCGTGGTGGCGCATGCCTGTAATCCCAGCACTCGGGAGGTGGAGGCAGGAGGATTGTTGTGAGTTCGAGACCAGCCTGAGCTACAAAGTGAGCTTAAGGCCAGCCTGAACTGCATAGCAAGACCCTGTCTCAAAAAGACAAAAAAAAAAAAAAAAAAAAAAAACAAAGAACTAAGAGTATGTCTAGAGGGACAAATGGAAGACATCTCACACAAAGATTGTGAGCTAGTAATGGGCAATTCCAGCAGAATCATCTTAAAAAAGTAGAGGAAGAAAATAAAAGCAGAAATCAGGATAGCTACCTGAGATGATTAAATTTAGTGATTACTAAATTAAGCTTACTTAGCTAAAGTAAGTTCTATCTTACAGGTTAGGAGGTTCCAGTCCACAAGCATTTGTCCTACAGCTTTGGGCCTGTGGCAAGGCAGCACATCACGACTGAGAGCACACGGAAGGTAAAGCACCACACACTCATGGCCAGAAAGCAAAAGGAAGTGAGAAAAAGGGCAACCTCCCACTATTCCATTGAGGACAAGCTCTCAGCCACCCCAGGATGCCCACCTGCCTCTGCTTGTTGACAGTTCCGCCCTGCCCTGCCCTGAGGCCCACTGCCTCTAACATCCGGGCCTCTGAGAGACATTCACACCCTAACCTGTACTAGAGAGCAACAACAAAGTAAAAGTCTGTTCTTGAAAAAGAGTAAAACATTTCTCGCAACACTAACCAAGAGAATGAAAAGTCTTGGAAAGCAAATACTAAGAATAAAAATCAGATGAAACAACCATAGGCTATCACAGTTTTCCACAATATCCCACACTGTTTCCCAAATGCACTGTGTACTTCCTTTGCTCTTACCCTCTTCTCTTTACTTACTTGGTCCAAGCTCACTCTACTGAGCCAGTTTCTCTCCCTCTTCACTTGTAGTTTCTTGAATAAGTTTGGCAAAAGAAAAAAAAAAAGTCAATTTTATGTTAACACATCCATAGAAAATACAATTATCTAAGTTGAGGAAGAGGATAGATTTCAGGAAAGGACTATCTTTGGACCCGGGCTGATGATCACGGTTGTGCCTGGATGTCAGTGTGAGCTAGGCTCAAGCCACAGAGAGGTGATGGGTCAGCACCCACGCAGCAGTCAGCAGGGTCATCCTGGCAGTGAGTCGGCATGGCATGGGGATCCCAGAACCAACGATGAGCGGCTCCTACACTGACTTCATTGTTCTTCCCTCTGGTTAACCACAAATTTCCTGTTTTTCACAAGATCTCCAAGCCTTTTCCAATGACCTCCCATTACAGGACACCACACCTACATTGTACAGCCCACATAAACTCTACCCTCAACCCAGCCTGATAAATTCTGTGTCTGCCTGCCTCCTTCCCCAGGGACCTTGCTTCTCCTTGACAACTCTCCCACACAGAGCAGTAAAGAATTTCTTTACTTTTTCCCCATCTCATTTTTTGCACCAGAGGAAGGAACCTTACAAGAAGTCCTAAATACTATTAAGAATGATAAGCTTGAAGCATTTATACTGAAGTGGATGCGTCTTGAACATATACTCATAAGTGAAATAAACCTGACACACATGTATAAATATCATATAGTCTCCCTAGTATAAGAAGCGAAAAGCAGAAATACAAATGGAAACGTACAACTAAAAACAATTGAGTCAGATAAGGCAAAGTGAATGGCATATGTTGCAGGATACTAATCAGCTTTTCTTCTGGATGGTTAACAACCTAAGTTCACAGGTCAAAACTGGAGAAATAGAAGAGCCACAAGGCCAGCCAACATTTTGGCCCTAGCCTTTCAAGGTCAGCAAAGACTCAGGACATAGGAGAACCTGTACTGTAACATCATGAAACTCAGTTGAGCTCCAAATTTTCTGAACATGGAGATTATGGAACCACAGAGGAAAGAGATCGAAGTTCTATAGTGTGCCTGGGGAGAGTCACATGGAGAGAAAACTTTCTCTCAGGCTCTCACAGAGAGCAAACTGGTCAAGCATTGGCCGTGACTCATCCACATGGATGACACAGACAAAGGATCTACAGAATAAGATACAGGACTACAAGATAAACCCTGAGGGGACTTCACTGACCTCATAAGAAACAAAAAGTACATGTGTTGATATATAGGTCTTGCTCTATCTAGGTCTTAACCATCCAGCAGAAAAGTATAAAAATGAAGTATACACTGCGGGGCCATAATAAGTTGAGCTGTAAATGGCTATGGTCAACAACTTCTTCAGATAACTCACTATTGTTGTGGAATTGTGGACTCTGTTGGATTGTGTCATCGAGTTCAGGCACCTAAATTAATTGAATGACAATGGAGTGCCCATCTCTGACAGGTGTAGACAAAGGAAGGGGTACAGAAAGGAAGAATCATGATGTGTGTGTATGGACAGTTAGTTGGGATAGATAACGCCATGCTTCTACATAATTCTATGAGAGGCAAGATTTGCACTAATGGTGGTTGGACAGGATGTTATGTCAGCTTCTAGTACTATGGATAACCACTGGGAAAATAACAAGGTAGAAAGTATTAATTATTGAATCTTTGATGTAATTCAGGTATAAAAAATAAGATACGCAAACAGCTACACTCTCTTAATTTACTGATAGGAGACATACACTATAATAATGTCTGTAAGTATAATATCATGTATGCACCTTCTATGATACAAAAACATTATGAAAACAGTTTGCCATGTATTAATTTATCAAATCCATCTTGTCAAGGTATCTTAAAACTGTCTCATTGATATTTGTACTTCAATAAAATAAAAATTGAAAAAAAAAAGTCCTAAATGGAGTTTTCTAAAGACCAGCCTTGGTTAATGGTACATAGTTGTTTACTTCTAAGAGGCATAGTTTCTGAGTGCCACAAATGTCTTCTACCATAGCTCAGCTTTCAGTCAAGAAATGTTAAAACTGACAGTAAGGCTCATCTATTATATGGGAAATTAAGATAAATCTGTTATAAAAGGCAACATAGCCGGGTATGGTAGCAACTGCCTGTAATCCAAGCACTTGGAAGGCTGAGGCAGGAGGATCCCTGTGACTGTGAGGCCAGCCTGGGCCTTTTCAGATTCTGTTTAAAAAAAAAAAATGGCAGTATAATAAAAGAAAGAGCAAAAGGTCTTCCCATCAAGGTAGCCATGAAGGCTTGCTTTGGAAACTGCAGAAAATAATCACCAGCTGAGTTATCCAAGAAAGAAGAGCAAAGATGGAGTGGGCAGAGAAGCCAGCCAAGGTCCATGGTTTAGTCACTTTCTAAGCCAGGTGTGGTGGTACACATCTGTAATTGTACAACTTGGGAGGTTTGGACAGGAGAGTTCCAAGTTTGAAACCAGCCTGGGATACATGGTGAGAAAGAGAGAGAGAAAGAGAGAGAGAGAGAGAGAGAGAGAGAGAAAGAGAGAGAGAGAGAGAGAGAGAGAGAGAGAGAGGAAAGAAAGAAAGAAAGAGAGAGAGAGAGAGAGAGAGAGAGAGAGAGAGAGAGAGAAAGAAAGAGAGAAAGAAAGAAAGAGAGAAAGAAAGAGAGAGGGCTAGGGAGATGGCTCAGTGGAATAAGTGCTTCCCCGGCAAGCACAAGAGGTTGAGTTCAATCCCTAGTTCTGCCAAAAATAAAAAATAAAAGAGAGAGAGAGAGAAGAAAGAAAAAGAAAGTCAATTTCTCAACCATTTAAACAGTTGATTGAGTAGGGTAAGAAAGGTACAGAAGGACTTGGAATATCTTGTTATACTGGAAAGCAAGGCAGCTATTCTAATCCACTGGGGTTAACACTTAGCTAACTCAAGGGAGAGGCTTCTCCTGGCCACAAATGGAACAATGGGAGCTTTGAAAAGGACAATGATTTCAATGGACTGAAACCACTGAATAAGTTTAAATCCAAGACTTTAGGGTGCTTTTTAAAAGTGCTTTTTTTCAGCCAGCATGGTGGCACAAGCCTGTAATTCCAGCCTTTGGGAGGCTACAATGAGAGGTTCTCTGTGAGGAGAGGTCACCCTGGCCTACAAAGCAAATTCAAGGCCAGTCAGAACTGCATAGTGAAACCCTGTCTCAAAGAAGATAAAAGAAGCTGGGCGTAGTGGTGCATGCCTGTAATCCGAGCACTGGGGAGGCTGAGGCAGGAGGATTGTTGTGAGTTCGAGACCAGCCTGAGCTACAAAGTGAGCTTAAGGCCAGCCTGAACTGCATGTGACACCCTGTCTCAAAAAGACCAAAAAAAAAAAAAAAAAAAAAAGAGAGAGAGAAAAGTTTTCACTTTTGGAGGATAACTAGGGAGACTACTCATTATTTTGGAAACTGATAAATAAATAAGCACCTGCCTGGCAAGCACAGAGTCCTGAGTTCAATCCCTAATACCACAAAATAAATAAATAAAGAGGAAAAAACCCAAAATTTCAAAATAACAACAGTTAATATATTGCATATTGTTATCTTTAGTTAGAGTGCAAGAGATATTTAATTGTCCAAATGATATCAGCACAAACCTCTCTTCAATGAACTTAAGAGAAATTAGTAGTATAACTATCTTAATAACCTTACGTATATATGTATTCTTTAAATTTTTTTTGCTTTTTCCTTCTTTTTCTCCTTCCCCATCTGTTTCACTTTCCTTTTGAAAGTTTCTTCCCAGAAAAATAAAAATTAAAAATACGAATTGATGTTTCTATTATCAACTTACAAAAAAAAAGCACCACATGTACAAGATATAATTAGAAAAATAAAAAAACAAAAAGACAATATTAAATTTTTAATAGTAAAAAAGAGAAAAATCCATAATATGGTAAATCCCTAAGACTTGACAACTCAGTCTCACTGAGAATTTGCAATGAAAATAAGAGTAGAGAGGGAGGGAAGGAAAGGTAGATAAGGGCAGAACAGAGAGAGGGAGGGAAAGAAACAGCTGTAGAAGACACCACAGGTATGACATCTAATTCCACATATATGAGCCCTGCGTAAATCCTGATTCAAAGATACAAATTTACAAAACAATAGCAAATGTTGAACAGTAATAGCATATATTTTTTTAATCTCTTATTTGGTACAGGGTCTCACTATGCTATACAGCTGGGACCCATGGTGATCTTCCTATCCCAGCCTCCCTGGCTTCAGGCCAGCAGTGTCCGTGGCTGGTACAGCACACGGTATTGGGAATCAGATCTGGCTGGGTCCTTAGCTTGCTGGGCGGGAGCTTAGACTGCCAAGCTCTCTCCCCAGCCCAATAATTGAGTATCTTGTAGTTTGATTCTTCCAGGCATGCTTCAGGGATGTATTGGGAAGTATTTTTCAGGCTGAAATAATTATGAGGTGGAAGACTCTAACTGATCTTAAACATGTATGAAGTTGGCCAGGAGTCCACCATTCTTGAAGCTGGATTTGCTGGAGTCAGGTGAAAAGTCCCTGAAGGATCACCATCTTGTTCTCTTCTATTCACTCAAAAACTTAACATCATTGTTATCATTATTTAAGTTTATATTATTAAAGACTTAAAAAACTTCCCTCTCGGGGATTTGATCCCCGCCTACCATGCTGGCCCCAGGGCGTGCTGAAATGGTGAATGAGACTGGGCATGGTGGCACGCGCCTGTAACGCCAGTGGTTGGGAGGCTGAAAAACGGGATCATATGCGTTCAATCTGTGCAGTGAGACCCTATACTAAATACATATAAAAACAAAACAAACAAAACCTTCCCTCTCTAGGGTCTTTCCTTTCCAGACCAGCCTCACTAAGGCAGCTGAGTTTGTTCCACCGCTGGCTGGCACCACACCCTACCTTCCTCATGCAATAACATCAGTGTTGCTGTAGGTGTTCATGAGATTATTTCTATTTGGAATTTAGTTTGCACAAGAATAAAAACTGCCCTGTTTGCTGCTGTGGTGGTGCCTAATAAATGAATTTTTGTTACCATTAAGAACAGATACATAAAGGGAAAAAGCCGGTTTTAGGGCAGAAACAAGGGCTAGACAAAAGCTCACAAAGAAATACTTTGTGAGAACAGAAAGAACAGCATTCTTCCCAAAGACACCAGAAAAAGGGAGATTTAAATAAACCCAAGGCTTCAGAAGAACTATCTTGGGATTTAGTTGTCTCTCTTTCTGAGAAACATAAGCAAAATTCATAACTGTTATTAGCCACAAAAACCTTTAATTATTATTATTTTTTTTTTTACAGGGTCTCACCACGCAGCTCAGACTGATCCTCCTGCTTTCAGCTTCCCCAGCGCTGGGATTACAGGCGTGCAAGACCACATCAGGACTCAGTGGCTGGCTCAGCACACCCACGGGTGGGGCCAGCACGGCATGTGGTGCTGTGTTTGAACCCTGGTCCCTGCGCTTGCCTAAGCAGGCACTTAATCCACTGAGCTATCTCACTGGCCCTCACAAACCCTTTCTTTGAATAAAAATAATTCAATATGTAAAACATGATAGCCAAAAGCAGATTTATTGCTATAGTTTAGTCTCAAAAAAATAAAAATAAAAAATCATCCAGTGGTTATGAGGAATCGAGGAAAACCTGTCCCAGTAAGGCCAGCTTCGAGGTAAAGGGCTGACTCGGGCAGCTGAGCAGTGAGATTTTCTGCTTCGCAGGCTTCTCCTTGGCCTCGTCATGGTTCTCAGGTGAGGACTGGGTTCTTGGCCCAGCCGGGGGCTCCCAGGGGCCTGAACTCACTGTCTTTCTCTGGAATCTCGACCGTTTGAGAGAGTAGAATTCCCTCATCAAGTCTTCCACCTCCCCCTGTTCCTCCTTCAGCCTCCGGCAACAGTGCAGGGCAGCAGGGTCGATGGGGTGAGCTTCCGTGTTAAAGATGTAGCCCCCGGCCCCCAGGATGCACTCCCCATAGGGGGTCATCACCGCATCGAAGGTAGAGCCATTGTTGTGGATAAAATTGGTCGGGTCAAACAGAAGGTAGAGGTACTTCACGGTCTCGGCCAGGAAGAAGGACTCCATGCGGTTGTCCAGCTTGTGGTCTCGGAGATCTTTGATCTGTGTGGGGAGAAGGACGTGAGTGAGAGCAGCAGTGCAGTTCAGAGTGAGGGTTAGCGAGGGCCTCTGGCTCACTCCCTGGATTTTTGCAACTGCTTCTGGTGGGACTTCCTGCGCCACCCCTCATCTACGATGAGCTTATCGTGAGTCCTACGTGTCACCCTCCTTTCATCACTGCATCGACACCCCACTTCACAAAGGCTAGAAGCCCCACAGGCCCTTCGTGACTTGGCCCCACTAATGCCCTCAGTCACGCTGGAACCTTTCTGTTGCAGCTCCAGCCCCTGGGCCTTCGGAGTCCTGAGCTGGCAGGATCCCTACCTCAGGTGCTTTACATCTGCTGAGCCTGCAGCCTGGAGCGCGCTTCCTCCAGGTCTTCCCTTGCTCTTCTCTTTCCCTTCCTCACACACCTCCCTCACTTTCTTCAGGTCTCTGCTCAAATGCTGCCTCTCCAAAGGATCTTTTTCTTTCTTCAAGACATAACAATCCCTATTCCTTTTACACTCCTGTTTCTTAACTTTTTTTTTTTATGTATTTGGTTGTTGTAGGGTCTCACTATGCAGCTCGGCCTCATGGCGATCCTCCTGCTTTCAGCCTCCCCAGTGTTGGGATTACAGGCTTGTGCCACCTACCCAGACTCATTGGCCACTGGCCAGCTCAGCAGGCCCAGGGGCGGGGCCAGTGCAGCACGTGGTGCTGGGGATCGAACTGGGTCCCTGTGCTTGCCAAACCAAGTGCTGCAGTCTGCTGAGCTATCTTGCTGGCCCTTCCTATTAACTAGGACAGAATATTCTTTTTTTCCCAAGTAAACGCTAATATAATTGTAATGGAGGACTGGAATACCCTACTGTCACAAACAGATCAACTAGAAATAAAAATCAATAAATACCATAACTGCTACAAATTTTTTAACAAATAGATTTAGATGTCTATAGAATGTTCCACTCAACAGTATCAGAATATATACATTCTTCTTAGCTGCACACAGAATGTTCTTCAAAATAGACCACATACTAGCTCACATAGGACAGAATATTCTGTCATCAAAATGCAACACCATGCTCACATCAGAACCACATATACAAAATGCATCATCATTTACTTAGCTGATCTTCAATGGACATCAAGGTGGTTACCAAGATTTTACTATTATAAATAGAAAGGAATCCATAACCTAGAACATTTTAACTAAGTTTATAGGCATGGGGAGTAAGATAACTTGCTACATTAGTTTTTAGTCTTTCTGAATTAGCAATATATTTAAAATAAAACTACAATCCTTAGTAGACATCTATCTTAAGAATGGATATAGTCAAACAAGGACTTAATACACCAACTTCCCTTCTTGGCCTGCTTGGCAAAGATTAGATGTCTGTTCCCATCATGCAGCCTGGAGGGCTTCCAAAGAGCTCTGCTGTCAGGGAAACAAGCCTTGCATTCCCAGGAAGGCCCCAGTAGACCTGCTGCCTTGGTTTTTCATAGACTACACTTTGGAAACCAAAACATATCACGACTTTATTTTTCCCTAAGCACACACAAGTCTTTAAAAACATGGATTGTCTTTTACTTATAAAATATAAACACATTACAAATTTTGCAACAGTTTTGTTTTGTTTTAAATCCCATGTCCTAACAAGAATTCTGCAGACTTCTCAGGGAATTTTCTTTCAAACTATGCCTTTATACATCTGTTATGTGTAACGACTGTTATTACTATCTTGCTTTCTTGGGTCCTATAAGAATATGACCTGGCTCTTACCCTCGACCCTCTCAACCCACTCTCCACAGCAGCCAGGGCTCTCTCTTAAAGCACAAATGGGGTCACAGCACTGTGCTATGTCCCTTCAAGGCTTCTCATTCCACACTGACCCAAATCTAGTTTTCCCACGGCTGACATGAAGCTCTCTCTCGTCCAGCCATTGCCTCCTTCTATCCCCTTTCTCTCCCCGACTTCCTTCATGCTCATTCCACCCTGCCACACTGAAGTGTGGGCCCCATGCAAGTGGGGCTTGCTGCTTCTGCATGGCTCCAGCCTTGGACCCAGCACTGTGTGTGCATGCAGAAGACATCTGGTAACACCTATACTTTTTTTTTTAACATCTGTAATACTTGTGGGACTGTTTTTGTTAAGAGGATCCAGATTGGAATACAAGACTATGGGATTGGGGCCTGGTAGCCAGTTCAGTGGAATAAATGCTGCTTCCCTGGCAAGCACAAGGACCTGAGTTCAATCCTCAGTTCTGCCCCCTACTCCCCAAAAAAGACTATGGGATCCCAGATTTCCCTTTTTTGGTTTTGTTTTTATTTTTCTGAGACAGGATCTTGCTGGCCTCAAACTCCTGCTGCCTCGGCCTCCCAAAGGCTGTGCAGGAATTTGTTACCATGCCCAGCTAGATTTCACTTTTTCAGAAGTATTTTATATAAATTTGCCTTGGGGAAAAACAGTATATATATATAATACACAAAAAACTAAACTCACCTTGCAAGTAGGCTAACTGATAAGGATAAGGATCTCTGGTACTGAGGACTACCAAGGGCATGGGATCATGAGGAACCCTAACTTCCTTCCCTCTTTCAGCTTCTGTGACCTTCAGCAAGGCGTTAGCCTCTTTATTTATTAATTTATGTCCAGCTCTATGTTCCGCTTCAGGGCTAACGTTCCAGCACTGCCAATAAATACCTAACCCTGGAGGAGGCTCTTTAAGGGTGAGGAGAGACTGCATAACGTTTGGATGGAGAACACTTACTGTGGCAAATCCGCACTCCACCTTGCTGATTTTTTCGATGGACTCCACAGCATCTCTCCCAAGCTCCAGGAGGGTGGGATCGCCCGTGGCACGGTAGAGGTACATTGCACTCTCAATGAGCTCTGCAAAGGCCAAAGCGCATTTACTCACTCAGTGGCTGAGCAGGCCTGGCCTGGGGCCACTCAGGACCTCCTCCCCTCAATATACTGTCCCAGGGCCACGCCTAAGAGGAAATATGAGGTCATTCACCCAGTGCTGGGTTTCAGACAGGCCCAAACCCAAAGCTTGGTGGAGACCAATGGAAGTGTAAGGTGGCTGAGGCTACAGTCTGTTTCTTAATCCTCATTCCCTCCTTCATCCTTAGTAATAGAATCCCTGATGTCAGCCAAGTCACGGCAGCCTAGGTTAATAATTCTCCACACCTAGGTGAGATTGGGGGTACCATGAAGAACCACATGTACACAGAATATGAGAGAGAAGCACATTCTGTCTTTTGGTTTTTGAGACACGATCACGCTAAGTAGTTCCTGCTGGTCTTAAACTCACTATGTAGCCCAGGCTGGCCTCAAGCTCACAGGAATCCTCATGACTCAGCCTCTGAAGTCCTAGTTTTATAGGTGTGAAACACCACTCCTAGCAAGAAATATATTTCTGACTGAAGCTTCTATTTTCTTCCACAATTCATATTCTAACTTAATCCTAAAACCTAAAAGAATATCAGGCAGGCATCTAATGCCCTTGCTGAGACAGAACCCATAAAAAGATGAAGGTAAGAGACACAAGTGCCAATTTTCAATCTAGCAAAGACACAGTCACTGGTCACTGTGTGATCCCAAATAAGATGAACACATTCCACAACTAGAATGTAAAGGAAAGACACAGCCCCAATTTAGGGCAACTGCTAGCTAAGAGCAGTGGGTCCCAATGAGAAGACTTTTCTGAAAAAAAGGAGAGCGTGTTTATTGCTTTCAAATACTTACAGCACTGTTAGAAAGCTTGGCTTGTCCACTAAAGCTGGCTCGGTGTCAGAAACAACAGCTCCATGTGCTTTCCTCCTTTGTCTCTGCTGTTCCCCAGCCCAACATCTGCCCTGATATTCTGCTTCCCTATTTCTTCCTCAGTCTTGGTCAGCACTTCTCTGCCTTCTAAGACTGAAAATTCCTGCTCCTATTTTGGAGAAAAGGGTCATTGCCCTATTCTGTTCTCCTTCCTTCTCCCAGTGCTCCAGCGGCTCCAGACCAGCGCCGATACAGCTGCTCACGCTCTACGACGCACACTGGGGCACACTTTCTGGCTCATGAGCACAGAGAGAAAAGACAGTGCTCTGCAGGAAGTCATCCTTCCGCATCCAGCTGCAGGCCAGCTGTCCTCTCATCATCACAGACATGCTGGCTATTACTTCTCTTTCTCGCATGTCATGCAGTCAACTCTGGAGGAGGATGACAGTCTAACATTCTGATCTGGACTTCGGGGAGGTAAAGACCCTCAGAGGGCTTTAGGCCAGGATCTGTGTTCGAAAATCGCAGATCAGAGACGTGCACGGAGCACAGCACACTGCCCAGTCTCACTAGAGAGCAGTACATTGTCTCCTGGTGCTACTATCTGGGAAAGAAAGGGTGATTGGGCTAAGGCACTTCTGGATTCCTGGCAACAGTGCCTTATCCTTCCTGCCAGCATGTCTTGCAGGCTGCCATTGTAAGCACAGAGCTCACTGCAGCTGAGGTAACTAACCAGAGCCGGGGCTACTGTAGAAAGATTTCAATTGCAGGGCTCCTTGGGTTCCTCTTAACTGCGACATTGCATGGGCCTGTATCTGACACTTAGTCCCAAACTTTGATCCTCATTTTATCTACTGGTAACATTAAATCACTAGATATGACTGATGCCTCCTGAGAGAAAATTTCCTTTTAAAAAAGTGTTATGATCCAACCACAGCAGCACACGCCCATAATCCCAGCACTTGGGGGGCCCTGAGGCAGAAAGGTCAAAAAAATTTTTTTAATAAGTTAAAAAAAAAAAAAAGAGAAAACACAAAACACCAAGATCAGCTACTCTTGAGAATTCTAAATGATTAATTTGCCCTTTAAACTTCTGTTTCACTCCTTGTGAAGGTGAAAAAGTAGTGGCTGCAGGAAAGCCTGTCCCACAGCTCACAGCAGTGCAGGCTGGAGACAGGAAAAAAACTCTCCCAGGGTGGGGGCGCCTGTCTGCTGACCAAGCTTCCTGCCTGACCCCTTTCCTTCCCTCCTCACAGCTTTTTGCTTTCCTGCAGTGAATCAGAGGACACCAGGGCTGGCAGGGCACTGAGGCAAGGTCTCGTGTGTGACCCCTGCCACTGTAAGCTGCCACTGGAGAAGAAGAGATGAGAGGCTGCCTATGCCCACCCCACCCCCCATAGCAGGGCCACGTCGTACATGCCCCACAGCCTGGGATAGTTTGCCTGTACTTCTACAGTTCAAAGAGGTAAGCTGTTTTCCTTCTTGCTCACTTTCCTGAGTTTAGAAATCACATGGGACTTGATGAAAAGACCTGGGTCCCAAGCCCAGCTTTTGCACTTCCTGGCCTGGTTCAGTAGGCCTAAGTGCCACTCCCTGGAAGGGGCCAGTCATTCCTAAAACAGTAACCACTCAAGAGCCTATGGGTCACATGAAGAAAAGGCCTGGCAAGGACATGAGAGGGATTAGAACACGTGGAACCAGAGCCCACAAGCTGGCCATGGGCCTGAGAGGCTGCTCACCAGGCCGAAGGGGGTAGCCCTCCCGTTTCTCCACCGTGTACCCCTGAGGGATGTTATAGAACTCTGGAAGCCCTCCAAATTGCTTCCAGACAGTGTGGTAGTTGAGGAAGGTCTTCATGGCATTGTCGATGTCCCCAATGAGGCTCTGTGGGAGAGAAGTGGGGGTTAGACAGGAAGCCAGCATAAAGCCCCACAGACCCTGGGTGTGGCAGTGCACCCTGTAATCCCAGAACTCAGGAGGCTGAGACAGGAGGATCATCATGAGTTCCAGGGCAGCTTGAGCTATACAGGGAGTCCAAAACCACCCTGAATTACATATTAAGACTCTGTCTCAGCATCAGCTGGGGTTCGAGGCATCCCATGCTGGCCCTGCATGCAGGGTTTGCTGAGACAGTGACTGAGATTGGGCGTGGTGGCGAGGGCATGTAATCCCAGCACTTGGGAGACTGAAAACAGGAGAATCACTCCAAGTCTGATCTACGCATAGTGAGACCCTATAGACCCTGTCCTATATACAGAAACAAACAAACAAGACTGCCTGAAACCAAAACCAAAACCAACCAAATACACACAAAAAAACCCCAAAAATCCCACAGATAAAGCCCCACATACAGCTGGGCACCATGGTTCACACTTATAATCCTTGGAGGCTGCAATAGGAGGATTCCAAGGATGAGCCCAGCTTTTAACAAGTTAGCAACTCATCAAGTCCTTGTCCCAAAATTTAAAAACATAAATAAAAAAAAAAAACAGGAAAAATAGCACAAAGATCTTGGGTTCAATCACCAAGCATACACACACACACACACACACACACACACACACACACACACACACACACACACACACAATGTGCGTGCGCATGCACACAGCCATTCATCAAACCTTGACTCTGCTATTTATTCTCTGTGTGTCCCTGAGCCACAGTGTTGTTTTTTTTGTTTGTTTGTTTTGTATTTCAGGGAAGGTACACAGCATTAACTTTTAATATCACCTATAAAAGGTAAAATTTAACACTTATCTGCATACTTTGTTGGGAGGAACTGAGTCTGCACATGGTGTCCCAGAACCCCGACAATGTCAAGTACCAGCAGTTGTTTAATTTAGCCAGCTGGTTCAAAACTCTCATAGTAGCTTGGCATGATGGTGCCAGCCTATAATACCAGAAACAAAACAAAAACTCAGGAGGCTGGGGCAGGAGGACTGCTGTGAGTTTAAGGTCAGCCTGGGCTACGTGGTGAGTTCAAGACTGGCCTAAACTACATGATGAGATCTTCTCTCTTTTCTCTCAGAAGAAAGAGAGAGAGAGAGAGAGACAGAGACAGAGACAGATAGACAAGAGACAGACCAACATAGATTAGAGTTCAAGACTACTCACTACTTAGCAAGACCCTGTCTCCAAAAAAAGAAAGAAAAATAAGAATAACAAAAAGTTTGTGCTAAGTCTCATTGTCACTCCATATCTCAA
The DNA here is from genome assembly GCA_004027165.1 of Ctenomys sociabilis. Taxonomy (NCBI): domain Eukaryota; kingdom Metazoa; phylum Chordata; class Mammalia; order Rodentia; family Ctenomyidae; genus Ctenomys; species Ctenomys sociabilis. The sequence goes on from PVKA01015358.1 coordinate 15,711, forward strand.
AAAGTTAACCATTATATAACTTCCCAGAGTTATAGACCAAGTGTAGACCAAGTTAGTGCAGTATATTACTTGCCTTTCGCCATACCGTATCTGTCAGCACGCTTTCCATAAGTACGTAAGTACACAGAGTGCTCTCCTAGTTATACAGCTGCACAGCATTCTATTGCTTAGGCCACAATTTAATCAGTTCCCTATAAATAACCATTAAACTTGGTTCTCATCTTTTGCCATTCAGTGTAACAATCAGTGCTAAGTGCTTCGACATAGCGTGGACGTCTCAGTGCCTGCCTGGTAAGCACAAGGGCCCAGATCGCACGCTATATGGGCCCCAGAGTCCCAGTGTGGTGGTGCACGCCTGTAAGCCCAGTGCTGCGGAGGCTGAGACAGGAGGATCACTATGTCGGGGCTGTGCAGAGACCCTGTGCCAAATAAATAAAAGATTTTTAAAAGTCCACTTAAAGAATCATTTTCCTTGGAAGTTTTAAAAAAACTCTTAAGAATTAAAAAAACAATCTATCACTTCTCTCCCTAGTATAAGAAGTCAAAAGAAGAAATACAAATAGAAATGTACAACAACTAAAAACAACTGAGTCAGATAAGGCAAACTGAACAGCATATGCTGCAGGATACTAATCAGCTTCTCTTCTGGATGGTTAACAACCTAAGTCACAGATCAGAGTTGGAGAAATAGAAGAGCCACAAGGCCAGCCAGCATCTTGGCCCAAGCCTTTCAAGGTCAGCGAAGACTCAGGACATAGGAGAACCTGTAATGCAACATCATGAAACTCAGTTGTGCCCCAAATTTTCTGATCAAGGAAATTATGGAGCCACAGAGGAAAGAGACTGATGATCTGTAGTGTGCCTGGGGAGAGTCACATGGAGAGAAAACTTTCTCTCAGGCTCTCACGGAGAGCAAACTAGTCAAGCATTGGCCGTGACTCATCCACATGGATGACACAGACAAAGGATCTACAGAGTAAGGTACAGGACTACAAGATAAACCCTGAGGGGAGTTCCCTGACCTCATCAGAAATAAAAGCTACATCTTTTGGTACATAGGTCTTGATCTATCTCAGTCTTAATCATCCAGCAGAAAAGTATAAAAATGAGGTATATAATGCAGGGCCATGATAATAAGTTGAGCTGTAAATGGCTACAGTCAACAACTTCTTCAGATAACTCACTATTATTGTGGAATGCTGGACTGTGTTGGGTTGTGTCGCTGAGTTCAGGCACCTAAATTGGTTTAATGACAATGGAATGCTCATCTTTGATAGGTCTAGACATAAAAAAAAGGGGGATACAAAGGAAGAATCATGATGTGTGTGTATAAACAGTACAGTTAGGATAAATATGCCGTGCTTCTGCATATTTCTATGAGAAGCAAGATTTGCACTAATTGTGGTTGGTCAAGATATTATGTTGGCTTCTAGTACTATGGACAAACACTAGGGAGATAACAAGGAAAGAAAGTATTAATTATTAAATCTGTGATATAATTCAGCTATAAAAAAATATGTATATAGGTACACTCTCTTCATTCACTGATTAGAGACATCTGCTATAATAAGGTCTGTAAGTACAATATCATGTATGCACCAAAACATAATGAAAACATTTTGCAATGTATTAATTTATCGAATCTGTCCTGTTGATTTGTCTTGAAACTGTCTCATTGCTATTTGTTCTTCAATAAAAATAATCAAAAAACTATCACTTCTAACTGCTCATAATATTGTAGTTCAAAACAAAACAAAAAAGTATACAATTTGGGAATAATCAAAACAATGGCAGTTTATGCAGTAAAACAGAGCAAGAGCTAAGATAAACATAAAAAGACCAATCCATATGTATCAATAAACAGTGACCTCCAAGATTTAGGCTGTGGAGAAAAAATGCTTCCAAAGGATGTAACACATGCCTATCTATTTAAAGAAAAGGAGGACTAAGCACCTGCTTAGGCAAGTTCAGGAACCATGGTTAGATCCTTGGCATGCCATGCCATGCCAGCCCCGCCCCTAGGTGCGCTGATTTGGCCAACTGGCCTAAGCGTGGTGGTGCATGCCTATAATCCCAGTGCTGGGGAGGCTGAAAACAGGAGAACCACTCCAAGTCCGAACTGCATAGTGAGACCCTATACCAAATACATAAAGAAAAGGAGGGCCAGGTGTGGTGGCACATGCCAGTGTCCCAGCACTCAGCAGGCTGAGGCAGGAGGATCGCCAAGAGTTTAAGGCAAGCCTGGGCTACAAAGTGAATTTAAGGATAGCCTAAGCTACAAAGCAAGAAAGGAAGCAAGCAAGAAAGAAAAGAAGAGAAAATAGGGGCCAGGGAGATGGCTCAGTAGAATAAGTGCTTGGCTAGCAAGTACAAGGGCCTGAGTTCAATCCCTGGTTCTGCAGAGAGAGAGAGAGAGAGAGAGAGAGAGAGACAGAGAGAGAGAGAGAGAGAGAGAGAGAGAGAGAGACAGAGAGAGAGAGATGAGGGGCATAAAAATACACAGAAAGCTGAGAACAGAGGCTACACCAGGGCACAGCTATGGGGGAGTACGGGCTCTACACTCTTCACTGCTTCATTTGTGTGGTTTTAAAATGCATTACTATCTACCACATCATCCTCTCTTCTCAAAACAACATCCACATTTCAAAACACTTTGGTGTATGTATGAAACACTGCGCACACTGAGGGAGCAGCTTAGACAGGCTTTCGGGTCCCATCCAGCTGTGACTCTGCCAGACCGTGTAGCGAAAAAATGCTGATGGTAGGCACAGCAGGCTAACGCCAAAGAGGAAACCCGATGGGTGTAGTGGCACGTGCCTGCAGACCTAGCCACTCAGGACAGGAGGATCACTTGAGCCCAGGAGTTCAAGTACAGCCTGGAAACACAAGAGCCAATGAAAAACAAAAACACCTTAAATAAATGCAGCAGTTATCCCTACCTGGAAAGATGCCATGTATAGTACCCTAAGTGGTACAGCATTCCTCCTCAAATGGGATGCTCAGTGCCTGACACCTTAATACCCACCTTGGAAAATCTGGCTTGACAGAATCATGGATCTACCTAATTCACTCTAAGTCTCCTGTCCCCAACCCTCACCCCAAAAAGTACTCAAGGAACTAAAGCAACATGCTTGACTTACACATCACAATAAACTTGCTTTGCCATTTCATAGACAAATGACCACCCCTGTCATTGTTCCTACCTGAAGACCAGGCCAGTAGGCCTCCAAAGACTGGAAGACCGGCATGGACACAGTCCCCTTGTACATCTGCACCCACAGGTACCAGTCTCCAAAGCGCGTGTAATTCCGAATGGCTTTGTTATATTCTGCATCACAGAAAATGGGACAATGGACATGTGAGTGGTTAGTGAGACAAAAGGTGGCCTTGACCACAAAGTGTAGGCTTACACTTTTGGGAGAGCAGATGACAGTACAGATTCCAAGAGGCCTAGGAGGCAATACAGCAAGTAGACTAGAAAGGATCACAGGTTCTGGAGTCAAATTTTCTGCCTTTCAGTGCAGCGTTGGCTTTAATGTGTGTTAGATCTGACCTTGGGTGACTTTTCCCCTTAAGCTTCACCGTTATGATCTGTTAAATTGGGAAGTAATGTTATGGCCTTAGTGGGGTTGCTCAGTGTATCTATTCATGCAGCAAGCTTTCAGAGGCTCAGTGATGAACAATACAAAGTCCAGCCCACACAGAGCTGATCTTCCACTAGGAACCTGAACATATTCCTCTTCCTTATGGTACAAACCATGAGGCCTGCACTTTGTTTTTTTCTTGTGTAATTCCCAGTGCTGCCAGATGTGTTGGTGCACACCTGTAATACCAGCACTTAGGAAGCTGAGGCAAAAAGAAGACAGGCTGTGAGTTTGAGGCCAGCCTGGTTACATGGTGAGACCTTGTCTTAAAAAAAAAAAAAAGAAAGATTTTCCAATACTATCAGAGCGTATAATAAATAAATATGCACAATAATTATCTAAATGAAGCACAAAATACACAAATCAATAAATAAGATAATCACAGTAAGTATTAAGGATTACACTGCAAGACAGCTCAGTGGACTAAGGGCCTGTTTAGGTAAGCATGGGACCAAGGTTCAATCCCTGGCACCAAATGCTGAGCTTGCCCCACCCCCCAGGTGCACTGAGCCAGCCACTGAGACCAGGAGTGGTAGTGCACGCCTGTAATCCTAATGCCAGGAAAGCTGAAAACAGGAGTATTGCTAAGCTTCTGATCTGCACTGAGACCCTGTACCAAACACATTTTTAAAAAATTAGTTAAATAAATAGTCCATGTTCAGAGCCTGGCATAGTACTTGAAGCATCAACGGCACCTAATAAGTATTTGCTGACTAAATGAATAGTAGTTGTAATAATTATTACTAGATGCTCAACAGTTCCCTAGATCATTATTACTGGCGTGTGTTTATTCAACATGCATTCACCTGTTACCTTCCCCATGTAAAGGCCTGGGGAAACTATGGGAATGACTAAGGCATGGATTCTGCCCTGAACTACACAGTTGTCCTCGCTGATGACAGCTGACTCCAGGAAAGGTGCTCTAAGATAGAACCACATTTGAAGGGGAAACAGAATTTGGGTACATGAGAGCTAGGGAAATAGCTCAGTAGCATAAGCACCTGCCTGGAAAATGCAAGGTTCTGAGTTCGATCCCTGGTTAAAAAAAGAAAGGTCATGAAAAAAGAAAAAGAATTTGGGCACATGAAGACAAGACAGATGGTATTTCAGACAAAGGAAACATGATGTGCAAGCACCAGGTCACACATGCAGGCCAGGAACAGAGGACACCACATGGTTCAAGGGCTCCTGCAAGAGGGCATGAGGTGCTGTGGGCATCAGGTGGGCCCTGTGAGCCCACACTGGCATGGAATGCCCTCAGGTATTCTGAATTGAATCTGCATGCATTGGGGAGCAACTTGAAGTTTACAAATAAACCATATATCAACAAGAAGTCAGTCAGATATGTGGTACATACCTATAATCCTAGCACTTCAGGAGGCTGAAGCAAGGGAGATCATTTCAAGTTCAAAGCCATCCTGGGCTCTATAGTGAGTTCAAGACCAGTCTGAACTACATAGTGAGACCTGGTCTCAAATAAACAAAAACAAAAACAAAACAAAATTCCAAGAAAGGTTTAAAAAAAAAAAAAAGCCCCTTACCCTGCCCTTTTTACCTAGGAACATGGCCATGAGCTTCTTATCCTGAAGCAGAATGGCTCCTTTCACCAGGTACTCAAAGTAGGAGTCAACACCAGCTCCAATACCGGCATCCTGGGCTACCCACTTGCCAGTGAGCACATCGATGTGGTTGCCAACCTGAGATAGATACAGTGTCAAGGCCAAAAAAGGTCAACGCCCTCTTCCCAACACCCTGATTTCCCAGTAAGATGCAAGGTGGGCACCCGCATGCTTCCTGGAGACACACAGGCTGTGGGCAAGGCAGCTCCGGGTCAGCCCTCCTGCACACCCTTACAGCGGCAATACTTCTAATGCACATTTATTAAGATTTAATTATATATGCTGTGCAAAAAAAAGGAGGAAGAAAAAGACTTGGAGCATTTATACCCCACCGAGTGAATATGCAACATGACAAGGACTTGCTGTTCCTTAGAGCCCAGAGCTTGTAACTCCAGTGTTCAAACATGAGACATACTTCCTGTGTTTCCAGAACTGACCCTGGAGCGATACCCAGGAAGTTGATAGAGTGTATGTTTCTAAAGAGAGGAATTCGATGGCTAGGAGACAGGGTCCAAGGGGACTTTACAAATGTCAATGGGTATTTTTTTTTTTTTTTTTTTTTTTTTGTAACTTTTGACTTTTGAACATGACTACAGTCTTTTAAATAGATATTAAAAGACTTAAAGGAAGAGATGTGCTTTTCATACAGTTTGGGCCATTCCTAGAAACTGGTAACTGTATTTGGTGTTCAGTCAAAAATAGCTAACAGTTCTGCGTTCATGTGGGTACCTCAGGGCAGACTCCAGCAAAGAAGTTGGAAAGTTGCTGATGTGGAAGGTCAGGTTCTGGAAATATCAGTGCAGGAGGAAGCAAGTAAGACAAGGAAGGGAAGGTGGCTCACATGTGTGGAGAGGGGACTAGCAAGTTCCTGCCACAGGCACTTGGGCTGCGTCCAGCTGGGAGCACAGGGATGTGGCACACAGTGATTCTCCCCACAACAGCAGGTAGGAGGGTGCAGGAGCACAGAATGTGTGTCCACAAATGCTGATCTGTATCAGCCCGTGGATGGAATCGCTCATGGGTACATTTCATTCCTGTCAAGTTCCTGACATTGTGTTCCTGTCTTTCCAGCCAAATGCAATCAGAGCAGGCTCCAAGGAGAAGGCAAAGGGACATGGGTGATGGCAGTTGGCAGGCAGGCTGGAGTGCACAGAAATGGAAAGGGTCAAAAGGATATGGGCTGGGTACCAAAAAGTCTACTATGGTTCCAGGCTGGAGAAATAAACCACCTGAGCTGGACAGGGAGTTGCAACAGGTCTCAAGAGGGCACCATCTGTAACAAGTCCTCATATAAGCCATGGTTCTCAAAATGATTTAGCACTAGGCCCTGCGTCAGATGGGCCTATAATGCAGCACTTTCAGACAGTTTTTAGAAGTCATAATGACTAAGCAAAGGAGGTTTTGATACATTAACATTATTGTTAAAGTAACTCAGAACCAGAGAGGATAAGCAACTTGCCTCCAGGCACACATAAGGCCAAAGCTTGAATCTATCTCTGACTAAATCCAGTGTTATTTCCTGAATAGCTTTGGCCCCGTTACTGTTAGTTGCATTGAATTATCTTGTTTAGGAGGTGACACCCACCTTAGGGATTAACTGAAATGTCCACGTGTTATGGGCACTGGAGGAAAAATGCAGCTCTGGGGTCAAATCAGTTTGGGAAATGTTAAGTGATATGAAATAGATTATGTGTGTGTGTGTGTGTGTGTGTGTGTGTGTGTGTGTGTGTGTGTGTGTTACTGGGGTTTGAGCCCAGGGCTTTCACAATAAGCTACATCCCTAGGTCTTTTTAAATTTTTTTAATTTTTCTAGAGCCAGAGTCTCACTGGATTGGTCAAGTTGCTCAGGCTGAGCTCAAACTTTGACTCAGTCTCAGCCTCTCAGAGTCCTGGAATTACAGGCGTGTACCACCATGCCTAGCTGTGAACAGATTTCTTTACCACTGTTTCATATACTTTATTCCCCTCATGTTCATTATAATTTGAAAAAAAAAAAAGTATAAGGCTCCCCTAATTTAATTAACCAGGCATCAGTTTTTCTAAGGAAAGCCACTCAACACCTCTTACCAGTGATGTTTAAAGAAAGCATCTGACCATGCAGACAGGCCTAAAACTTTGGGCCAGGGGGGCCAATGAGCCACAGGGGCATGAAGCACACAACTGCTCCCTAGAAGTCAGAGAAGCACAGGGCCCCAAACCCAACAGCTCCTGTTCCCTGCTGGGGTTGGGCTCTCAGGCTCTCTTTGCTTCTGTGCCAAATTAAGGGTGCTCAGCCCACCTTCAGTGCTCTGGGCCCAAGTCCTGGGCTACTCTAAGCTTCCTCAGCTTGATTATAACCTGTTGCTCTGAGTCCTGGGCCTCACCAGCAGTGCCCAGCATGGCAGACTTGACTCACACAGGAAGGGCAGTGGCCAACCTACCAGCCCGATATCAGATCGGCTCTCCCACAGGCGCATCAGGGCCACTCTGGCCACATCTTCAAACACAGGGTCTCCAGTGAGGCTGCTCAATGTGGCAAACTCCACAATGAAGGTCCCGATCCCTGCCGTACAGGTGACAGGGGTCTCTCCTGGGTTCACGCCATGAAGCAGGTTCACTGTTCCATAGGGCATTCCAGTGGGGGTCTGAAAGGCTGACCAATGAAAAACCTGGTCAGGGAAGCAGAAGCAGGGAAGTAGGGATGGTTTTGATATAGAACCAAAGCTTAAGAGCTTGGCCAGCACGTCCCTCTTTCTCTTTTGGGTGATCTGCTAGAGTATGAGTCACAAAAGGGCAAATGTCACAACACTCCTGTTGAGTGCCCTCAGCAGGCCCCCTAACCCTGATCTTATCAAACACTGCTCTGCTGGACCCTTAGGATCCTCCCGGTGATGAAGGCACAGGGAGGGAGCTGTGCCTCACATCTTCACAGGCCACACAGCTTGTCTCAGCTAGAGTGAACCTACTTTTCTTTCTTTTTTTTTTTTTTACACTATGCCCTTTGAGGCCAGAAAGGTAACTCAGTGTGAAGCAGGAAAGAAGCAGGGCTTGTGGCACACAGATAAGAACATGTCCCACTGGGATGGAATGCAGGGTCTTGGCTATGCCGAAGCACTCTGTCCCTGACCCTTACCTAAATTTTATTCTAAGACAGGGTCTCACTAAATTGAACAGGCTGAACTTAAATTTGTGATCCTCTTGCGTCAGCCTCCCAGATAGCCAGGATTACAGGTGCATACAATCATGCTCAGCCACTCATAGATTTTGGGTACTGGGAATTGAATTCAGGACCTCGTGCTTGCCAGGCAAGTGCTCTGCTGCTGAGCTATACCCCCAGCCACTCAGACTTCTTAAAATACCATTATGAGCAAATAAAATAGATCGGCAGATCCTAATTGATTTCAAAGGAGCCATCTGAGATTCCTATTTCAGATAAGGAGTTTAAGGGACAAAATTATTTTTAAAAGAAAGAAAAAGTACA
>PVKA01015358.1:24533-50306 GCA_004027165.1 Ctenomys sociabilis
AAAAAAAAAAAAAAAAAAAAAAAAAAAAAAAAAAAAAAAAAAAAAAAAAAAAAAAAAAAAAAAAAAAGAAAAAGTACAAATCACTAAACTACTGATAACGCATGACCCCTAATTTACAGCCTAGGAAAATCCTGGCTGTAAACTGATTCAGCTAAAGTTCACACGTCAGTAGTGCTGGGCCGCAACGCCAGCCCAGACCTCTTACCCTATCGCACCCCAGCCCAGTGCTCTGCCCACCACACCCTGTGCATTCTCATTCAAGAAGGGAAGAACTCAGCAACCAGCCTGAGGCAGAGACTTCCTCTCTGGGCTGAAAGGTTAAATAACTACAGAGGACTTCATGTATCACAAAACTATGACCAAAGTTGTCAAAACTTCCAGGATTTTGTTATCAACAAGACACATACTATAGGTCAGACATGAGTGGCAAGCAAGGAAAACGTTAAGTCACAACCATGAAGGACTATTTTAGAAAAGGTAGGAAGCATTAAAAAGGAGAGTAACAAAATCCTCCTCCTTTACCTAAAAGATAAGTAAGGTACACTGGTGCTCATTTTATAATACCTCGGTATGTACTTTCGAATAAGCATATTTCTCAATGCAAATTTTTATAAATGAAAAATAAAAACAGTAAAAAGGCAGCTTCCTTTAGGAATGACTCACAGGACATGATGTTTGCTAGGAGACACTTAAGCTATGAGGCCTGAACGCGGCCAACCCCCCTGCCTTGGCTGAGGGGCAAGGGCTGCAGGCAGGGGATGAATACAGGAGACAGCAGAGGGGCTGGTGGCATGCACACAGAGATGTGTTGGGCAGGAACTCTGCCCCACCCTGAAGGGAACACAGTGTCCAGCTATTAAGCCCAGGGTGGCTGCCCCACTGGACGAAAACAGTGAGGCTTGGCCTATAGCCCTGGATGCTGCTTAGCCAAAAAACAAATCCCTCTCACTTCAATAGCATTTGAGATTCTCCAAGCAATTTCTCCTGACTTCATTTGAGCCTCCCCAAAACTCAACATTGTAGGGAAGAAGGAACTGTGGTTTCCATTTGATAGATGGAGCAACTGAACCATGGAGAAGAAGCCCGGCTTGGTCAAGGTGCTGGCTGGCAGAGCCTAGTCTAGAACCTTCAGCTTCTAATGCTCAGACCAAAGATCTGCCCAGAGGCCTGGTTATTTCAGCAATGTGAGGGCCTGAGAGGAAGAAAAGGGCTCAATCAAGATTAGAACAAGGACCACCCACCCACCAGACATGCCCACAAACGGTAACCAGATCTGCTCAGCTACCCTGTATCAGCACCCTAGCAAGCCTTGAAATGCTCAGGACTCTCCTAATCTCTATGATCATTACTGAGGGGTAGAGTAGAGCATTTGGGCGACAAAACATCAGGAAAGGATTCAACATGATCAATCTTGGCTTCAGTGAAGAAAGCACAACACCAGATTTTACATCTGCCCCATCTTGGCATGGACCTTACCTGGGAGAAGTTTTCGGGCGGCCTCCTCAGCCATCCTCAGGAGAGGTCCCGAACAGGGCCATCCTACCTCCACTTCGACCCCAGCCTTCTTTGACAACAGGTGAGCAGAGAGGAGTCCTCCTACCACTGCAGGTGGCACAAAATGCAAGTGGTCACAGTCCCAAGGACCAGTCTTCCCCTTGTGCAAATTAAGCCTAAGCACTGTTAAAAGTGGTTCCCTAAGGAAATGGCCAACCGCCCCTCAGAAAAGAATCACCCCTTAATTCCACATATTTGTGGCATATAAAGCTCATAAAGTTTTTCTTCTTGGTGGGTCACAGAAACAATGGCCATTTTTTGAAGTCCATACTATATACAAAGCACTAGGTACTGTTGCTGCCCCTTTTCAGATGAAAATATTAAAATTCAGAGAGGGAGTCAGGCGAGGTGGTACACACCCTATAATCTCAGCACTTGGGAGGCTGTGGCAGGAGGATCACTGTTGAGTTCAAGGACAGGATAGGATGCATAGTGAGTCAAAGCCAATCTGAACTGTACAGCAAGTCTCTGTCTTAAAAAAAATATGTAAGATTCAGAGAGACAAAGTGACTTGCCCTTGGCCACCCAACTGGTAGATGGTAGGGACAGGTCTATGTGATGCCAAAGCCCATGTTCATTATACTTTGTCACTTTGTCTCCTCTCAGCTGTCACACCTGGGAGGATGAGAAGAGTGGTTATTACTTTCCATTAATTTATCTATTTTAATTGATTATGTAATACTCAGGACTTATAAACTGCCTTCTGAATAACAACTGACCTTCACCTTCAATTTCCCCTTCCTCCTGGAAGGGCAACAGAAAACAGAGGCAGGATCCAGCCAAAGGGTGTGTCTGATCAAGGGTCTCTGCACTAAGTCGAGACCTATAAGGATGACACTCTCTGTGGAAGGACGAATTGAAAATAGACCTGTGAGCTTTACCTAATGCACAAAGGAAAAGCAGAGGCTTCAAATCTGGGTGCCAAGAGAAGGGGAGGGAAAAATAAATAAATATTCCTCAGAATCAGTAACTCTAATCTGTTACAAAATGTTACAGTCTCAATTCACACTCAAGGGAAACTCAAACCTCATGTATGTAGTTTAAAGTAGGTTTTCATAGGTAGTACCTCTAGTTATATGGCAGAAACCATAAAAAACTATTTCTGGAAGAACCTGTATTCACCCTAGGCCTCAAAGAATCCTACATGTAGGGTCTGGAAATGAAGGTACAAAAAAAAAAAATGTAAAAATCATAAGACAAACATGGAAACAAAGAATCCTGAATAACAGCCAACAGAAACAACAGGAGAACAAGACCGACTGATAATTTAGATAGAATTATCAGACAGAATAGAAAATAAATGTCATATGCTTAAATAAAAGAGGTTGGAATATATGAGAAAGTAGGAAGAAATAATAAAAATTACCAAGTTTATAAAATGACTAAACAGAGTTTATAAAAGTAAAAAAATAAAAAATTTAAAATAGCATGAATATATGTGACAGCAGATATGACATAGAAGAACAGCTACTAGACTTGAAGACATACCCAAAAAGTTACCAAAGGTGAAACATGAAGAGGCAAAATTTCCTTGAAAAACACAGCAGGGACTTGAATGATACAGTGCGAAGGTAAAACATGTATCTATAGAATTTCTTAAAAAAGAGGGAGAAAATGGGGAGAGGCAATATTTGAAATACTTAAGAACTTTCTCAAACAAAGGAATGATAGCAACTCTCAAACCCAAGACCGTCAACCAAGATAATAAAAAGAATCTTCCATTTATTTACATCATAGAAACACTGCAGAACATCAAAGAAACAAAGATTGTAAAAGGAGCCAGAGTTCATAGAATGACTATTAGGGAAATAGCTAATGTTTAGCTCATCACACTACCTTCTGGACTTATATATAAGCCAACATTTCTCTAATAAAGTTTTATAGAGGGGGAAAAAAGATGAACTACAAAGAAATAACATAGATCGTCAGATTTAGCAACAACCATGAAACCAGAAGACAATGGAAACATTTCTTCAATGTACTAAGAGAAAATAATCATATGTTTACAATCAGGTATGAAAGTATAATGATGACCCTCTATTATGGATTGTGTCTAGGTGTTTCTCCAAAGCCTCATGCAGTCAAGGGGCGGTTTCTATAATTTGTGATTAAATTTTTTTAATGTATTTAGTACAGGGTCTATAGTGATTCTCCTGTTGTCAGCTTTCCATACACTGGGATTATAGGTGAGCGCCACCACACCCAGTCTCAATCCCATCTCAGTGCACCCCAGGAGCTGGAACATGAGTGCGGCTGGCATGGCAAGCCAGAGATTGGCCAGTGCCCTCTGCCTGGGTGGGCACTTTGGTCTGCTGAGCTATCTGGTCGGCCTTTGTGATTAATTCTTGAACTAGTGCTTGGATTATGGATGTGAGTGCTACACTTGCCCTGGGGCAGATAATCTGCATACAAATGTAGGGAGGGGAGAGAGGCTGTATAGCTGCCTCAGCCGCTGCCCCCCACTGGCTCTTTGCTGTTTTCTGCCTCCATGAATGCCTGCCCTCTGCCTTGTGCCTCTCTGCCTTGGAGCCAGCAGAGAACGGACTGACTTCTACTAATTGTAAGCTAAATAAATAAGCCTTTCCTTCCTTAATTTTGGGTATTAGGTGTTTTGTCTAAGCAACAAGAGAAAAGTAACTGAGACACCCTCATTTACAGACTACAAATTGGGCTTAGAAGTTGGCAGAGGGGGGCCTGGAATGTAGCTCTGGGGCACAGCACTTACAGAGTATGCATAAGTCCTGGGTTCAATTTCCTGATACCACAAATAGAGAAAAAGAAAAGTTGTGAGACATGGCAATGCACACAGCCTCAAACTTGACTAAGCCAGGATTCTGCATCATGAGTGCCCTCCACTTTCTTCTTTTTAAATTTTTAATCTATTGGGCTGGCCAGATAGCTCAGTAGAGTAAAGTGCCTTCTTAGGCAGAGCACAGCAGCCAGGGTTCAATCCCCTGCATGTGGTGCCGGCCCCACTAGCGACTGAGACTGGGCATGGTGGCACACGCCTATACTTCCAACACTTGGGAGGCTGAACCCAGGAGAATCATTGTAAGTCAGATCCATGTAATGAGATTCTGTAGACCCTGCTCTAAATAAAATAAATAAAAATAAAATAAGTTTTTATCTATCATATACCTGAGAGTTTCAGTGTCAGAATATATGAAACCCTGCCTCCTAGAGATGACAGCTGAAAGCCAGTGGAAGAGGCTCACTGAATAAGGGCTGTGGAAGTCTGTGAGAACCACTACAGCCGGCTAAAAATACCAATCTAGGACCCAACCCAGAAATCATAATTAAATTGGGGGTAAACACATGACATGTAAGCATTTTAAAAGATTCCAAATCATTTTTATGGGCAGCAGAAAAATATTAATGTCCTTATTTATTTATTTATTATTTTGGTCTTGAGAGAGGGTCTCGCTATGCAGTTCAGGCTAGCCTTGAGCTTTGGAGGCCAGGCTGGTCTTCAATTTGCAACAATCCTCCAGTCTTAGCTTCCTGAGTGCTGGCATTACAGACATGTGCCGCCACGCCCAGCAATGCCCCTAACATGCACTGTCCAATATAGCAATCACTAACCACATGCGCCATTTACATTTAAATGCATTAAAACTAAATGAAAAATTTAGTTCCTCTGCTGCAAAAGATACATACTCAAAGTCCATCTGGTTAGGACCACCATATCAGATAACACAGATTTCCATTACTTTGTGAAAAGAACTAGGCCTCTCCTGTTCCATAAATGAGACAGGGACCCACACTGTCCCAAGGGCTCCCAGCCCTGCCCCAAAGAGCTGCGTGTGGCCAGCCCAAGAGTGGCTCTGCAGCTGCTCTGGCCACTGGGAAGCAGGGAGGAGATCAGCTCCACTTCCTGGCTAGGACAGGGGAGATGGGCAGCCTGGTAGGATAACAGTTTCCCCAGCACTCAAAAGGAAATGAAGACCATTTTACCCACTTTCTGTTCCTGTGTACTGAGTTGCTCTTTCCTGGTCCCCCACGTTCTTTGTTTTTCTATCTCCCTTTTATCATTTAAGATAGCAAGAAGTAAGGGCTGGCCAGATAGCTCTGGGGATTAAAGTGCCTGCTTAGGCAGAGCGCAGCAGTGGGTTCAATCCCATGCGCCCTGCTGGCTCTACCCTGGGGTGTGCTGAGACAGTAATTGAGACTGGGCATGGTGGCATGTGCCTGTAATTCCAGCGCTTGGGAGGCTGAAAACAGGAGGATCACTACAAGTAGTGAGACCCTGTACACCCTGTACTAAAGATAAAAAAAAAAAAAAAAAAAAAAAACACTAAATAAATAAATAAAAATAGCAAGAAGAAATGGATGTTGTAACTTTAGGTAGGACTAATTACTGGGTGTGACAGATATTCAGGGTCAGGGAAGAGAAAGCAGGGAGCTGAGTGACCTGGCTAGAAGGAGCTAGGAAGAAGAAAGCACTAGCCTGCTCCAGAGCATCCAGGTCCTCCCAGTGCTGGGGAAAGACCGCTTCCTCCCCAGTTGATATGATTTTTTAGTTACTTTCTGGGTTTTGGCTGCTTTTTTTCAAATAAGGCCTTAGTTAATAGCCTCTAAACATCAGCTATGTAGATAAACATACTTTTCCACATTCCCATTTTCTTCCATTTCTCAAATTTAACAAATGTTAAGAATTCTACCCGAAGAAATAAGACACTAGGATTTTGTTGAATGTATGCTTGTTCCTCTAGAGAAAATTAACAGAATAAAATAGATACTTTGTGTGTTAAAAAAAAAAATTTCCAGTGCTGGGGAGATAGCTCAGCAGTCTAAGTGCCTTCCTGGCAAGTGCAAGGACCTGGGTTCTATCCCTAGTACCACATTCTGTGCTGGCCCTGAACCCCGGGCACGCCGAGCCAGCCACTGAAATGACATGGCAGCACATGCCTATAATCTCAGCGCCAGGAAGGCTGAGAAGGAGGATCACTACAAGTCTGTGAGACCCTGTACCAAATAAATAAATAAATAAACAAACAAACAAATAAGATTAAAAAAAAAATAATAAACAAGATTTAAAAAAAAAAAAGGAAAAATTTCCGAAGAACAGGGTATGATAATGTACAATTGTAATGCCAGCAACTTGGGAGGCTGGGGCAGGAGGACTGTTTGGAATTTGAGAGCAGCCTGGGCTACACAGTGAGCTCAAGGCCAGCTTCAACTGCATAGTGAGACCCTCTCTCGAAAAGACAAAAATAAATAAATAAAAATTAAAAATAAATAAAGAAAATATTTCCATCAAAAAAAAGTGTCCAGGCAGTGGACTAAGCACCTGCTCAGGCAAGTGTAGGGTCTGGGGTTTCATCGCCATGCCACATGCCATACCATCCAAGCTGCAGAGTGAGATCCTGCGCCAAATACATAAATTAAAAAGAAAAAAATGTGGGGAGACAGCTCAGCCATCTAAGCACCTGCCTGGCAAACACATAGACTGGGGTTTGATCCCCACTACCACATGCCATGCCAGCCCAAGTCCCAGGAGCACTGTGCCAGCCAAAACTGGGCATGTCAGCACATGCCTGTAATCCCAGTGCTGAGAAGGCTGAGGCAGAAAGATCACTACAAGTCCAAGCTATGCAGGGAGACCCTGTACCAAATAAATAAAATATTTTTAAAAACTGTTAAAAAAAAAGAAAATGTTCAAATGGGGGAGGGAAACTAGGGAATGGGATGATTTAACAAAGGAAGGAAAAAAATGGAAACAAAGCTTTTGCGAGTAAAGAGGAGAGAGGTCAAACAGAGGGTAGGGAAATGGGAGAATCAGTGTAACGTGTACAGGTACAAATTCCCTAAGATGCCTGTGATCATTATACCTCAAATGTGCCGATAAACTTAATTAAAAAGTTGTAAAAAGCACCAAGAACACAGAGATTTCATCATTCTTGTTCATAGCACCAAATCAATATTACATATGTAATTCTGGCCTATTTCTTTCCAATGCTTTCTCTGTCTGTGGCCCACTTGCATGTCTAAAACCAGTGACAGACCCTGAGATCTCCCACCTCGCTGCCAGAACCCTGGGGAGGGGCAGAAATCCCTGTCTGTCAGACACGGGATTTGCCCCAGTGCCTGGTAGGGTGGGCCCTGAAGACCCCATTTACCATCTCATGGTTTTCACAGCAGCAACTCTACTCCCTTCTCTCCCAAAAGCTCCTAGAAAGCAGCTCTCACCTCGAATGTTGGTTTCAAACACAGAGGCATTCACGTCGATATCAAAGTCCACATTGTCCTGGAGCACTTCAACCACTCTCTGAAATTCGGAGACATTCCCTAAAATCTGGAAAGAGACCTGATCTTGAGGCATGGAAAGTGCTGGATTCAGAGCTTGCCCTGATCCTGTGCTGGTATAGCCCTCACTATTCAATTAACTGACTCATGCAGTTCCAGTCTCAAATCTAGTTACAGAAACAATGCTGAGCACTAGAAATCACCCAGAAACCCAATAGCAAGACACCGGTTAAGTGGATTTCTCAGTATTGATTCAAGAGTCATTAGGTACTGTCTTTTTTTTGGATATAGTATCTCACTTCTTTGTTCCTGCTGGCCCTGAAACTCACTCTGTGAACATTTGAACATTTGTTCACTCCCCCATTTGAACATTTTCTTTAACAGTTTTTAAAAATATTTTATTTTTGTTCCTGTTGGTCCAGCCTGGCCTCAGACTTGTGGCAAATCCTCCTGCCTTAGCTTCTTGAGTGTTGGGCTTATAAAACATACTCTACAAGAAAATCCTATAGAGTGGGTATCATTTGTTTTTCAAATCCTTTCTTATCACATTTGATTCTGTGGAAAACATTATAGATTGGCTTACAAACTTCTTTACTCAGATGCTTGCTTTCTCAGTCTCTTACGCTAAGAGATTGCGTCACTTAGCCACCTCTGATTTAACAGATACACAGTTGGCATGGCTCATTCTGACTCTGCCTGCTTTGAAAGTAGACCTGATATCCTAAGGTGTGGCATTTATGTTCCTCCGAGAGGTACTAAGCATGAGCACAAAAGCCAGTCCACGCTTAGCAGAACAGAGAGGTACAGTGCTGGAATCATAAGCATGTGTCACCATGCGGGGCTTACACACCCTTTTCTTTTCTTTCTTTTTTTTTTGCAGAACCAGGGACTGAACTCAGGCCCTTGTGCTCCCCAGGGAAGTGCTTATTCTACTGAGCCATCTCCCTGGCCCCACCCATTTATTTTGTTTTTTTAAGATGGGATCTCACTACGCATTTCATGCTGGCCTTGTACTCAAGATGATCCTCCTGCCTCAGCCTCCCAAGTGCTATGATTACAAATGTGTGCCACTATGCCCAGTTTAAGCACCATTTATATGAATATGATATAAACTGCATAAAGAAATCTTATGCAGAAAATAACAAGGTAGAAAGTATTTATTTAATCTTTGATGTAATTCAGGTATAAAAAATAAGATACACAAACAGCTACACTCTATTTACTGATAAGAGACATACGCTATAACAATGTCTGTAAGTGTAATATCATGTATGCACCTTCTATGATACCAAAACATTATGAAAACAGTTTGCAATGTATTAATTTATCAAATCCATCTTGTTAAGGTATCTTAAAACTGTCTCATTGATATTTGTACTTCAATAAAACAAAAATTAAAAAAAAAAAGAAATCTTATGCACTGGCTATCAGTTGTTCTTAAACTCCTTGTCACATTTGATCTTGTGGACTAAGCCCTGTCCTGGGCTGTGGCATGGGGCACGTGGCTTGGACCAGCCACATTACCATATGCTTTGGCCAAGCAACCGGTTCAGGATCAAACTCAGAATGGATGAGTGAAGAGTCAGGTCCTGGAATTACTGGGAGACTTAATTCTTTCCACACTTAGTTTCCTAATTGAGTGGGATCTAACTGAAACTAACTCCATCACATCTGTTTCTTTCCATATTAAGAAAATCTTTGCACAAGCAGAACCCTCATTTCTCTAAATTGCTTCTAAATGTCCCCTGAATGCCCAAGTACAGCTAACGAGGGAATTACTTGGCAGATGTTTGTTCTGTGATCACAAATCTTTCTTCACATTGTAAACAGTGACCTCAAACAGAAATCTCATCATTTCCTGCCTTCTCTGTAAGGAATTCCAGTAGCTTTCCCTTGCTCTTGAGTTCAAGTTCAAAACCCTTGGCAATATGCAGCATCCAGGTCGCCTCTGTCCCTCCAGCTCCTTTCCGTCCTTCCCCCTCCCCAGCCTCCCGGGTGTTTTTTATCTTATTGCACTTGCCACATTGTCTCTTGCCGTAAGATTTGTTGCTTTTTTTTTCTGAGCCAGGGTCTTGATATGAAGTTCAGGCTAACCTCAAACTTGCTTATGAACTGGCTGGCCTCCAATTCATGGTAATCCTCCTGCCTCAGCCTCCTGAGTGCTGTGATTACACGTGTAATCCATGCCCGGATGCCATAAGGTATTCGCACTGGTTGTTCCTTCTGCCTGAAACATTTCCTTCACACTTTCCTGTCAATACCTGCTTCTCCTTCAGACCCCAGCCCAAGTGTAATGCCACAGCGTCAGGGAAGTTCTCCCAACCTCTCAGTACAGGAAAATTCTTTTGTTATGGTCATTCACAGTTACGTGCCTTTTAGAGCACTTGCCTTAATTTGCACTTACACATTCAAGGTTATTCCTTGACCCTTTGTTTCCCTTGCTAATACCACACACTCCAAGCAAGCAAGGGCCCATGCCTGTTTAAAATCTCAATTATCAGGGACCAGGTTAGATCCCCGGTGTGCCATGCTGGCCCTGCCTCTGGGGTACGATGAGCGGACTGAGGCTGGGTGTGGTGGTGAGTAATCCCGCACTTGGGAGGCTGAAAACAGGAGGATCACTACAAGTCTGATCTGTGTAGTGAGACCCTGAAGACCATGCACTATATATATAATAAATAAATAAATAAAATCACAACGATGACTCCAGAGCTCCACTCCGTGCCACCTAAATATTTTACTGCATAGATAAGCACATACAAATTAACATGTAGCAAAACGAATTATACGATAAATTGTTTTGGTCATATAAATAGTATGTGAATCAAAAATAATGAAATAAGGGCTGGGGATGTAACTCAGAGGTGCAAGACCCGCCAGGCAAGCGCAAGGTGCTGAGTTCAATTCCCAGTACCGAACAGTTAAAAAAATAAAAGAATTATGAGGAAAGTTGTTAAATGCTTTCTTATAGCTTGTTTTTGCTTTGTGTTTTGAGACAGGATCTTGCTGTGCAGCCCAGGCTGGCCTCGAACTCATGGTGATCCTCCTGCCTCAGCCTCTTGAGTTCTGGATTACAGGCAGGCACCACCATACCTGGCACTTGTGGTTTTTAAAACAGAAGATGTTGCCGGGCATGGTGGTGCATACCTGTAATCCCAGCGCTCAGGAGGCTGAGGCAGGAGGATTGTTGCAAGTACAAAGTCAGCCTAAGCTACACAGTAAGTTCCAGGGCAGCCTGAACTATACAGCAAGATCCTATCTCAAAAATCCAAAAATAAAGCAAAAAAGATGGTCAAGGCTTGCAGTCATACAGAATTCAGTTCACATACTCACTCTACTTTACAATAGCTTTGTATCTCACCCATGTCATTTTACCTTTCTAAACATCAGATTTCTCAGCTGTAAGGAGTAAAAGTACTTATCTCATAACGTTAACAGAAGGATTAAACAAGGTTGTGTAGTACTGTAAAATGCCATGCTAAAATCCTACACATGAAATAGTAAGTACACAAGCTTCTGTTTTTATTCTCATTGAATATGGTTACAATGATGTAAGCTACAAACAAATAGGATACCAACATCTTTTTATCCCTCACAGAATTAATTACACAAGGCTATCACAGGTCCCTGCACCTCTTAAGTCCCCTACAAATGTTTACTAAATAAATGAATTGGAATAAGTTGGAATATTTGGTTTTCTCCTATGTAGCTTAGTAGCCAGAGACAGATGGTTTAGAATCATGAGATGAAAGACCAAACAGAGGAATTCAGTTCTATCCAGTCAAGCTGCCAAAAGAGAAAAAATGTTGGCTACCCTATGGCAAAGAGCCAGAGAAATAGATGAAATACTTACCAGTAAGGTGTCCAGAGCATCAATGAGAGTCAGAGAAAAACTGTAAAAGGACAGAAATTCACTGCTTAGTAAGGAAATTAAACACCAGTTCTACGGCTATCAGAAATGTCCCCACCAAGCAGCATCAAGCATTGGGGTTCTTCTGCCCTTCCATGCGTCATGACAACAGAGAAAGCACAGGAAAATCTCTGGGATCATCTGCCCCTCTTGATGGACCTGGGAATGAGGGCTGACACTGCTCAACTGTAATTAAACCCATCACCTCTATTCTCTGGAACTGTACTTGCCATGGGGAGGCAGTATAGGACTGTAGCTAGAAGCCCAGGCTTTTAGCAATTCCAAAATGCAGGAATTTACTCCACAGTGCAGAGTTGTTCGACACTGCTCAGAACAGCATTGTTTACAACAGTGAAAGGTGAGAACCTACTGTCCACCCGTTGGGAAAAGTGATTAATTAAACTGTGGTACAAAGAGTGCAAACCTAGACAGGTATCAAAAAAGACGCTTACCAGGCAGGCAGAGGCTGTGTGTGTTGAGAAAGATATTCACATTATGTTGTTACACGAAAAAGACAAGGTACAGAACAGCTGAAACAGTACGTTTTCATCTACACTTCAAAAACAGACATATTAACAGAAAGCAGCTCAGCTGCTGTTACAGCCAGTGGTGATGGATGGATGAACTATAAAAGCACACAAGAAAAGCACACAAGAAAATGTTTTAGGATGAAAGAAGCATTCTATACCTGGGCTGTGACAGTGGTTCCTACATACTTGAAGCAGGGGTATCGCATTGTTTGGAAATTATACCTTCAAGGGCTAGTTTAAAAAATATCTTCAAAGGTTAGTTAATACCCTACAAAATGGTATAAGCCAAAAATATTTCTGAAAGAATATAAAAGAAAGATAAAAATCACTGGAGTTCTAAGGTCTGAGATTTAATTTATCACATATATGATTTTGTACTACATGAATTAGCCCTTGTCTTTTCTTCTCACCTAAAAAATGTAAACCAGAACAAGATGAGTTTTCTTAACTTCCTCGTCCTTAACATAGGAAGGAATGGGATAACTTATAAATATGTAAATTGGGAATATTTGTACCTATCTCCTGGAAGCATTAAGAAAATTAAATAAAATGATACAGTAAAATGCTTAGTGCAGTATTCAATCAATGCCAGCCTCTGCTAATGCAATGATTCTTCACTCACAAGAAACAAGACAGATAATTCCAGTTCGCCTATTTTTATTCTCACAGAAACAAGAAAGAAACCAGCAGACATGTGAAAATGATAGTACAGAGAAGTGCCACCAAGAAAATAAAACAAGTGACTTGTGAGAATGACCTGAAGGAGAGTGGTTATAAGTATGAATGACAAAAAACCATAAAGTAAGAATAATGAAGAAAGTGTTCACATAATGCATCATTAACTAAGTCTTTAAATTTGGGGTGAGTGGCACTCTATCCTGGACCTGTTTGTCCACCAGTAAAATGAAGGGGCTGGGCTTTCTGATTGTTGGACCTCTTCCATCCTGGATACCTTTGACTCCAGAAACTTGTCCAAATTCCTGTACCTGGTGCCTGTACTGGTGAGGTTGAACCAAGAGGTCCATTAGGCAAATCTAGGACGTTTTACACTTGGAGACGCTAGGTGGATCCTTGCCATGCTGGTGTGAATTTGAAGGAGTGCAGTCGAACCCCATCGAGGGACTTTCCAGAATGGGTGAGGTGGCCCCAAACCACCCAAGCGAGCCTCCCCTGATTGCTACACCGCGGCCGCCCCTTAGCCCTCGGCTCATACTACCTGCCCCAGGTGTCATGCCCATCACAGGTAAGAGGTCGCAGCTCGTCGTAGGGAAAGGCATTTTCCAGGTAGCTGTCGTAGGCGTGGTAGAACATGGCCTTGACTCGCTCCCTAGTGCGAGGAACCAGAAATAAGCCAGGGGGCCAGAACACAACACGAGATAGGACAAGAAATGGTGCGGAAAGGAGGAATCACCAGCTGATTTCTGCTGAAGGTCGGGCAGCAGGACCCGAGCAATCTGGTCGGGGAGGGGTGCCTTGGGACAGTGGGAAAACGAAGGAACCGGGTCCGCACTGCCCAATCCCCCACTAGGGCAGGGCGGGAGCTGGGCCTTCTTCACCTGTAGTGGGCGGGGTCCGGCGCGGTGCCGTCGGGACCTGGCGCACCATGGTGCAGGGGCAGCAGCGCGCTCAGGAGGCCGAGCAGGATGACCAGCCGGAAAGGCATAGAGCTCGTAGCGTGTCAGTGCCGCCGCAGCAGCTGCAGCCACCGCCACCCGTTCATCCTGAGAGCCTCAGCTGGTTCTTCCGGGGGACCCGCACCACGACGCCTGCGCGCCGAGAAATCAACCACTCACTTCCGGACTACAAGCTCCAGAATGCAACGGGAGCGAACAGCATCCAGGGATATCTAGCCGTCCAAACTGAGACAAACGTGTCTTACGGACAGTGGCTGTTGTTGTTACTATTATTAATTAATGTTTTAGTAATACCAGTTAGGATTTATTGAGCACTTGTATACTAAATCAGCATGGAACACTTTCAAAGCATTACTTACTTTCGTTTTTTCCCCCCACCTACGTTTTTAAGGCACGGATAAGCAGGGGCTGAATATTTGTTAAAAGTATGTATACAAAATGAATGAAATAAACAAAAGTCCCCCCAAACAAAAGCAAAAGGCCGGGGAAGGTGGCGAACGTCTGTAATCCCAGCACTTGGGAAACCAAAGCAAGAGGATCATTGTGAGTTCGAAGCAAGTCTGAGTTACATAGTGAGACCCTGTATTAAAATAAAGAGATAAAATTTGTTGGAGTTTGACCGTTGTTAGAGATATTAAGTTTCCCAAACCAGGTCAGGCCCTCGAAGGAGATGACAAAGACCAGATGCCTTACAACTGTGGGAGGGATGAATGCTCCTGCTGAGAGCCAGACCTAAGGATCAAGCAAATGCTAACCTCCCTAAAGGTTGGCATCCAGGATTGCTCATTAGCCAGGAAGAATCATTGCTTGAAGGCCACCAGATAAGCTCCTGTTTTACATTCATGCCCGCTTGCTACGTGACTCACTACCCCATTTGGTCCTGGACCTAGTCAATTTTGCCTGAGCAATGGTGCTTGTAATCCCATTGGTCGACCATAGTTTTGTCCCACTCTGCATCTGCCTAAGCGAGACCCCTTTGTCTCTACCTTAGCCCTGCATGGTTTTGCCCTATAAAAATAACCTGAAAGAGACAGCTTCCTGGGCAACCCGCTCGGGTCCCCCTTCTGTTCCTCTCTGACAGAAGCTTTTCTTTCCAATAAAGTATTACTGGCAATGGCTGTTTGTTCCTAAAATTCATTCTTCAGTTTTAGAAAACACAAACTCGTCCAGGTCAGGTTAGGAGTTTCACCTTCCCTATATCACTATGACTTTGGTCAGTGTGAATGTGCAATAGAGCCCAACCTGAATTTAAAGTCAGATTTGGGCTTCACTTACAACCCTGTCATTGGTGCACAACTTGTATATATGAGCCAGAACAAGCACCTTCCCTTCTCTGAGCCCAGAGTCCCCATGTTATCAGGTAGTTTCTTTACAAAGGACTCGCCAGTCAAAAGTTTTCCAGGTCCATGTTCCCCTAAACAAAGAATTGGATGAAACAAGCCAAAAACGGTGCCAAGGCCGTTTGAAAAATGAGGGTGAATGAGTATGGGAGAAATCAGCTCTGTGGAGTGAATTTGGGCAAAACAAAAGAAAAAGAAGATAAAAGCAAAAATAAAAGTACTGCTGGGAAATGTGGCACAGGCTATGGTGGGAAGTCAGGAGAGTGAGCTTCTCCTGCTGTCAGGTCTTCTTTTACACCCTCCACTGTGGAGGACCACCTGAGCAGCGCACCTTGAAAGAAGAGCGACTGTCTCCATTTTGACTGAGCCTGACCCTATTTCCTCGTATTGTTATGTACAGAGCTGGCTAGGACTTCTGTTTATCCTTCATTTGGCCTTAAGCAACGTGTATTGGTCTAGCTGAGGTGCTAGTGACAGTCTCTGAAGGTGGCATGCGTGTTTCCCTGGTAACCTATACTTGCTGCTCTTTAATGTGAGCCAGGTCAAGACAGGATGGAAGAGCTGATGCTCCATGCCGCCAGCTAGGATTGAGCATGGAGACAGAGGCTATGACTTCCTGGGGCTTGAAAGACTACATCAAAGCTAAAGCACCAGACCCCCCAAAACATTTGATACTATCTCGGTGGCATAATAGTAATATAGTAATAGTAATAGTAATGTAGATTACTCTTTATCTATGCATATCCTCTCTGCATATAGCAGAGGTAAATGTAGGCCACCCACCTAGCTCAGCTCACAGCAGTCACCTACTTCCCACAATTCTCAGTCAATCCTCAAGCCACTCCCCCACTGAATAAAACCAGATGAGGCCCTGGGTCGCTCTCTTGGTTCCAGAAAGCCATCTTTGTGGTTGGACTTAGAGCCCACTTGACTCTCCAATGATTGAAAATACAATTTAGTGTCTTTATTTTTGCCATGGGTTGCATTGAAAGTGGTAGATTGGAATTAACTCGATGGGATTCCAATAACATAATTTGGGGATTACAAATATTGGCTTCTTGGACCGAGACGAGGACTTGGAAGTGACTCCTACCCTCCACATCTTCTGGATGCCTTCCAGAAGTTTTACATACGGTTCTGGCATTGCTCTGGGATCTTGTAATAAACAGGTCCCAGCCATTTTTCCCCAGTCATCTTTGCTTCATTCTATCATTCATATGTTAAAGAATGCTTTTAACGTT
Organism: Ctenomys sociabilis; assembly: GCA_004027165.1. Classification (NCBI taxonomy): domain Eukaryota; kingdom Metazoa; phylum Chordata; class Mammalia; order Rodentia; family Ctenomyidae; genus Ctenomys; species Ctenomys sociabilis. The sequence continues at coordinate 40,989 of PVKA01015358.1, forward strand.
AGCTTCCTATAATTCTAAAACTGGCTGTCTTATCCTCTTCTATAGTGGAAGTGGTAACCTGAGAATTTTGAGTGACCTGCAGGCAGGTTTTATGTCCTCAAAAAATATCTCAGATATGTGTTCCAAAATACCATCAGATTGGTGGTATAGTGGTGAGCATAGCTGCCTTCCAAAATGCCATCAGTTGTTATGTGAATTAAATCCCTGGCTTATCCTAGGGACATACGTGTTCAGTTGGAAGCTCACCTTTTTCCCTCCTTTGTTTTTTCCTCATCTGTAAGTCAGGAATTACATTAATAAATAATAATGTTAGCAGTAATGTGTTATCCTTGTTATGCTGGCAGAGAACCACTTAGTAAATGTTACGGTGGCTTTTGTTTTTTTTTTTTTTTTTGACAGGGTCTCACTATGCAGCCCACATTCATAGCGATCCTCCTGCTTCCTGCCTCCCTAGGGCTGGGATTACAGGCGCGCGCCACCACGCCGGGACTCCAATCGCTGGCTCAGCGCACCATAGGCGGGGCCGGCGCGGCAAGCGGAAGCAGGGATCGAACCCTGGCTACTGCGCTTACCTAAGCAAGGGCTTAGTCTGTTGAGCTACACCGCCAGCCCTGGTTTTGGAAACTCTTCTTGGAAGTGCCAAATGGACCACAGTAAGCTGAGACCTGGATAATATCATAGGAGCACTGTGTAACTTTCCCATTACAGCACAACAAACCACTACCAGGTTGGCGGCTTATAGCAATAGAAACTTACTCTCTGGGTTTGCTAAGCCAAAATTTAAGTTTGTAGCAGGGGCATTCATCCTGCAAAGGTCTGAAGGGCAGAATTCATTCCTTGCCTTTCTAGATTCTTCTTTTTTTTTTTTTTTTTTTTGTCTTTTTTTGAGACAGGGTCTCACTATCCAGTTCAGGCTGGCCTTACGCTCACTTTGTAGCTCAAGCTGGTCTTGAACTCACAACAATCCTCCTGCCTCAGCCTCCCGAGTGCTGGGATTACAGGCATGAGCCACCACGCCCAGCTTCTAGATTCTTCTAACTGCTGCCATCCCATGATTTGTGGAATATGGCACTAAGAACTCTGTCTTCACATCATCTCTGTTTTGAAGGTGTGTCACACCTCTCTGCTTCTCAGGTTTTTGTTTCTTTTTGTTGGGGAAAGAGTCTCATTCTGTAGTTGTAACTAGTCTTGAACTCACAGAAATCCTCCTGCCTCAGCTCCTGAGGGCTGAGATTATAGGTATTAACACCATGCCTGGCTTGCTTCTCTCCTTTATAGACATTTTTTGTTGCATTTCAGACCCATCTGGATAATATATGATAATCTCTTATTTCAAAATTCTTAATCCCTTGTTCACAGACTTTTTCCAAATGGGATAAACATTTACATATTTCAGAGATAGAAACTGAACTTTAAAGGGCTATTTTTCAGTCTAGCAAACACTCAGTATTTTTCAGGTCTGGGCCTTTCTCTGTTCTGAAACTCAGCCTATCCAAATTGTCTTGTAGCTTATCTTTTTGTCCTCCATTCAGAACTCTAGATTAGATAAAAGGTTTGCAGGGAGGGTGGGACCAGGCTGCCCGGATCTGATAATGATATGTCTCTATGAGTAATACTAAAATATTCATAATTTTCTATTTTCTTTTCCTAGCTTGATGAAAATACATATTTTCCACACTGTTACAGAATAAACCAGAGTTTCTGTTTTCTTAATTCATCTGACTGATTTCATAGTTCTATGATGAGAAAGAAAATTTATTTTTACCCACTGGAAAGCATTATTGGATCTGTTGGCACACGCCTGAAATTCCAGCACTCAGGAGGTTGAGGAGGGTCACAAGTTCAAGGCCAGCCTGGGCTACATAATGAGTTTAAGGCCAGTTTAGGCTGTAGTTAGACTCATCTCAAGAAAAAGAAAATAAATAAATAAAAGGAGGGGGGGAAGGCAGGAAGCAAGGAAAGAGAGTTACAGGCTCAGTAGCAGGCATATAATAAAGATTCCAATGAGCCGGGCGTGGTGGCGCATGCCTGTAATCCCAGCACTTGGGAGGCTGAGGCAGGAGGATTGTTGTGAGTTCGAGACCAGCCTAGGCTATAAAGTGAGTTTAAGGCCAGCCTGAACTGCATAGTGAGACCCTGTCTCAAAAAGACAAAAAAAAAAAAAAAAAAAAAAAAAAAAAAAAAAAAAAAAGATTCCAATGAAAGTCACAGGCCTTTCCCTTGTAGCACTGGCAATATGGTTAAGAAGCAAGACATCTGCTGGAGAATATTTGGAATGACAGAATGGGGTCCAAATGAATAGAGCTCTTAGGTAATATCAGTATCTGAGGTCAGTGTCCTGGGACTCTGCTGAGTGGGGTAAGTCTTGAACCAGTCAGTAGCCCTGGATCCTATAAATAAATTTGTCTCTGTGATCTTGGACAAGCCATTTTCCCATTTGGAGACTCAGTTTCCATATCTGGAAAATGAGCTACTTTACCTCTCAGCACAAGGAAAATATTGGTGGTTCAATGCAAAGTTGCTGCAAAAAGATAGAAAATAGAATTTCACCCATATCAACCGCAGAATATGCCCCTCCCCAATATTAATGTAGTAAAATAAAACCATAGGGTAATGTTCTAAATGGAATTTTACTGTTAACTGAACAAGGAGGAGTAAAAGAAAAATGAGAAAGAAAAGGAGAAGGGTTAAGAGAGTGATGAGAGGGAGTAAGATAGAAGTTAGAGCAGTAAAGCCAGCTGGGGGAATAGGGTGGTCTGTTAATTACAAGATCCTAGAACTCAGTGCACAGAAAGTTTCCAAAGGCCAACTTCTCCTGGGAATTCAAGGTTTGCTTTCTTTTTCTTTTTTGTGCCCAGCTTAGCCCACCCTGGGGGTTGGGCTGGAGCGGCATGTGGTGCCAGGGATCAAACCCTAAACCCTGCACCCTGCACGCTTGCTTAAGCAGACGCTTGAGACACTGAGTTATCTCCCCGGCCCTAGAGGAGGTTTTTCAATACAGCAGCCTAAGCTGGATGACAGCCTGAAGTGTGGGATCCCAGAAAACCTCCCTTAGGACTTGTATGTAGAAATTCTCATGGGATTCCTCAAGAGCTGGACAGCCTGGGGACACAGACGCCAAGATCTTGTTGTCAGGCTTTCTACGCCTCACCCACTCTGCGTCCTCCTCTTGCTTTATCCTCCTACTCAGCCAAAGCTGGCTCTGCAGAATCAGTTTCTCCCTCACTTTTTTTTTTTTTTTTTTTTTTACATTTTCAAATAACCTTTGCCACAGCTTTTTGCTCATTTTGTTTGAGAGAAGAACCTGGAATCTAAATCGAGAAAGACAGACAAATAGAACCAACTAAGTATGGTTGGTGAGGCACTTAGAAACAGGCTACTCAATAACATTAGTGTCCCCCAGGCATCAACATTATTAATCCTTACCACAACTCTTTTAGGAAATATTATTATTATTTTACAGATTTAAGAAGCTGAAACAGGTTTTTAAAAACTGAGGAGAGAAGTAGAAACAACATCACACATTCAGTAAATACTAAAGATTTTTTTTTTTTTTTTTTGAAACTGGGTCTTGCTATGTAGCTTCAGCTGGCGAAGACTTACTGTGTAGGTCTGGTTGGTCTCCAACTCCTGGTGATCCTCCTGCCTCAGCCTCCTGAGTGCTGGGATTACAGGCATGCACCACCGCACCCCACCTGAAGTCAAGATTTGGATCCAGACAGTCTCTAGCTCATTGATGAAAACAATGTCAAATATAATAATAAAAATATCAGTACATAATTAAAAAGGGCAATCTGGCCAACTTCTACAGTATACTTGTATACTTAGCTGTACTTTGATGTGATTCCAGGATAACATTCCCTTATTTTTTGCTGGAAAGACAGAAGAAAAAATTCAAGGGGCCGGGGAGATGGCTCAGTGGAATGTGCTTCCTTGGCAAGCACAAAGGCCTGAGTTCAAACCCCGGTTCTGAAAAAAAAAAAAAAATCAGTTCCTTGAGGTCAGACGCTAGATTCCTTTTGTCCCAATACACTTGTCTTTTATCAAGGGAATATCTGGGAATCCCCTTTCTAGCCTGTAAAGGTCAATTGACTCCAGCAACTTCTGTCGATTCCCAGAGCACAGCCTGCACATTACATACTTTCAGATTACCAAGAAATAATTAGTGTATGCCTGGGAAATTCTCCATCTGTTGCCTTGTTGAAATGCTTGCTTTTCTCCCGTGCCCAGCATGTCCAAATACTTAGATCAATAATTCCCTGGTCAAAACCCCAGGCCATGTTTTTATAATGCTCATATTTCCTATGAACTCAGACCTGTCATTAAATCTGCTACCGAAGTGTGTGTTTAAAAATGATCAAAATGATATATTCTATTATGTGCACTTTACCATATTCCTTTTTTTTTTATTTGTTATTTATTTGTTTATTTTTTGGTCTTTTTGAGACAGGGTCTTGTTATGCATTTTAGGCTGGGCTTCGTAACCCAGGCTGACCTTGGACTTGCAGTGGTCCTCCTGCCTCAGCTTCCCGAGTGCTGGGATTACAGGCATGCTCTATGTCTGGCTTTACTATATTATTTTTAAAATTAAGAGAAGGCAAAATAAATGGAAAGTGATAAAATTGTGGGGTTTTCCATGCTGTGGACTGCTTTTTTTGGAAATACCATTTCTTTCAAAGACAACATGTCCTTGTTCAGGAGGAATTGGGGATGCGAGGATCCTTGCTTTGGTGCTATCCAAAATAGGTGCTTTCTCTGCCTTATTGATGATATGGAACTAGCCCTACTCTGTTCCAGGCCAAGGAAGGAAGAGATTGGCGTCCTGCAGAGTTCCTCCCTCAGCCTCTCTGCCCTGTGGCTCCCAAATTCTGCTGCTAGTCAACTGTGCCAGGTCAGGAGGCAAAAAAAAAAAGTATAGAGAACAGAAGTTTATTGAGAACCTTACAATATTCATGCTGTTACCATTTCAGAAAGTCCAGCTGGGTGACTCTTGGTTTCTTCCGTCTCGTTGCCCCTTGGATTTGCCTTAAGCGAGTTGGGGGTGTTAGATTGCATCTTGCTCCTCTGTCTTCTCATTTCTGTGGTTGCTGTTGTCATTTGTTTGTTTTCTGCCTTGAGGCTTGTAAATTGCTTACAGTAGATAGACAAATTTATTACTGGTATCAAGACCTCTTCGGAAAATGATTTTTCAGAGATGACTTCTAGGCATAGCTGGCTTTTGGCCTTTGACTCTGTCCCAGAACCCTGCCCCTTCTGTTTATTAAGGATTAAAGGTTGCACCCTCCTTAGCCGAGCATCCAGTTCTTTGGTACTGAGTTGTAATATTATTGATGACCTGCAGAAAATCCAGGTATCGGCATACAGGAAAGATCAACTGGCCATGCGGGGCTGCACTGCCCAGATGGAGGACTGATGCATGTCCTGGGGCCGCCGGGAAAGTCCCCCTGAGGAAGGTCATCCAGACACAGATGCTCACGCTGAGATATAGGAAGATCAGATACGTGGAAAATACGAGAAAGGGAAGAAGGTACTTACCAGGAAACCGAAAGGAAAATGTTACCTAGCAGTTCAGTTGTATGCGTAGGGAAGTTTTTCATGAAGAACATCAGAGAGAATACTGGAGGCCCGGGAGTGACATTTCTGGGCCTCAGGAAGATGACTTTTCTTAATGCTAAATCCTGGAACAAGATGTTATATGATTATAAGCTAACATGCCAGAGAGATGGGGTCACAGTGGTTGTAAGTGGGACTACCCTGAAAAGTATGAAACAGACAGTGGCCAGCAAGGTATTACCACCGGGAAGAAAATGTCTCCCCAGCTAAAATTACCTACCCATAAATTCTGCAACCATGAGAAGTGGAAGAAGCAGATAAAGAGGTCACACAAAAAAGAAGAAAAGCAAAAAGGAATCTCCAGGTGTAACGGCACATTTCTCAAGCGGGTTTGCGAAGAAATCTGTGCTTCTAGTACCAAAAAAAGGAAACAACTACTGAAGGGTGAGAAAAAAAAAAAGTCCCTCAAAACATCTGCTTTATTTTTAGGGGCAGAAAGTCACACTTCCAGTCAGATGATTCAGAATTCAGCCGTTCAGAAGAAAGTGAGGAAAGAGACACTACGAAAACAGAAAGGAAAAAGAGGGAGGAAAAAGTCCATGTCCCTGTAGCGAAAAATGAAATGAGAGAGAGAGAGACAGATGAGACAGAAACAAATTGGAGAAGAAACATTCTTGCTTCCCACTTCACTCTAGATATTTATAGCTCGTACACAGGGGTTTTGGGGGTGACTCCTTCAGCACCAGGGGTATGAGGTCAGAGCTGTTTTGTGCCATCTAGACAAGTTTTTTTCTTTTTCTCTTTCTTTTCTTTTGTCTTTTTGAGACAGGGTCTTAATGTTTTAGTTCAGGCTGACCTTGAGCACACTCCGTAGCCCAGGCTGTTTTGAACTAGCAATGCTTTTGGTACAGGGTCTCAATACACAGCTCAGACTCACAGTAATCCTCCTGCCTTAGCCTCCCTAGTGCTGGGATTACAGGTAGGCACCACCATGCCCAGCTACCATTTATACAAGTTTTGACAGATTCCTTGTCTTCTGCTTTAGCCTGTTAAACTTGATCTCCTTTTCTTGTTAGTAGAGAGTTTGGTGTCTGGTATGGATGCTTCTTGCAGACATTAGTCTTCACAATCAATCACATTTAGTGGAGAGTGCATGTATAGCAAAGTAAAGGACCCAGAAAGCTGCATCCAGTGTGGACCTGGGTACACTCACTGGATGTTGAATTGGGGGGAACTAAGGGCTCGGTGGACTGGAAGCAGTGCTAGGCAACTGGAGGGACAAGGGGCGCGGCGCTGCTCCTGTCATGTATATAGTAGATGTCAAAACGCGCTCGGCTCCAGCCTTGGAGCTTTCTACCTTCTGTGTTTTTTTTTTTTTTTTGTATACAGGGTCTCACTATGCAGCCCGCATTCATAGTGATCCTCCTGCTTTCTGCCTCCCTAGTGCTGGGATTACAGGCGCGCGCCACCACGCCCGGACTCCAATCGCAGGCTCAGCGTACCCAAAGGCGGGGCCGGTCCGGCAAGCAGAAGCAGGGATCGAACCCTGGCCGCTGCGCTTACCTAAGCAAGCGCTTAGTCCACTGAGCTATACCGCCGGCCCTACCTTCTGTGTTTCAATCGCACAGTTGTGGTCTAGTTTACTTACTGAGGAAAGGGGTATCAGAATAACTTTTTGGGGCCGGAGAGATGGCTCAGTGGAATAAGCGCTTCCCTGACAAGTGCAAGGGCCTGAGTTCAATTCCCCTGTTCTGCCAAAAAAAAAAAAAGAACAACTTTTTGCCTTTCATGGCAACATCCACAGACAGCTATTAAAGGGACAAGGACAGGGGCCGGCACGCGTGTACCCCCTTGCGCAGCACAATGAGGGAGTCTGGCAGGATAACACCTTCCGGTACTGGAGAAACCCTCTGCCCTGTAGACCTCGCTGACATAGAAGACACCGGGGAGGACGGCCTGCCCGAGCCCACACTTGAGGACAAGAGTGAAGGAGCCGAAGCGGACGTGGAATCCTGATGGAAGGGGCTCCAGAAGTGGGACTCGCCGAGTTTGAGGAGACAGCACTGAGGATTTACAGCCCAAGGGAAAAGTTTTCCAGACCTGACCTGGTATCGTTCCAAACTTGAAAAATCCGAAAAAAGCATCTTGAAGCTAAACCTGTTGTACTACTTACTGCGCTTGGATTTGTCAGTGTGCAGTACAGTGGTAGGCGAAATGTTTTATGTACACACTTTTAAAGACATTTTTAAAGTTTTGGTTAGGTTCTAACTTTGAAGAAACTGATGCTCTAAAAAGAATTCTAGCAGTTTTACAAATAGGTGAAAAACATTCTAATCTTCCTGCTTCTTGCACCAAAAAGTGTATTTGTGGTACATTAAATGAGTATCATTTTATAGTAATTGTTAATGGAATTCTTTCTAGTACATCTCACTGACTTTTTTAACTGAACAAAAAGCAGACTTGAACATCTACGCAAACCTAAAATGGAGGATTTTCTCTGAAAGCTGGTATTGTTTGCTAAGAACTTTGTAAATGAAAAGTCCTATTAGACGAGATTAGAGTATCTATTTGTGTAGCATGTTCAGCTCGCAATATTTGATGTTTGGTGAACTCTACGTGGGCAATCTCAAACGGATGAAGGCAGCATTTTGTTAATGTCTGTCCCCCTTTTCAGGATAAGTGGAAGGAAATTTGATTATATGACCAGTTTTTTTGTTCTGAAGTACTTTGAGGGCGTGGGCTTTCTTGCTTGTTACTCTAGACCTGCAGTCCTCACACTGCCCGCACTTTAGTACCTCTGCCAGGCCAATCCTAGAGAGACGCTCAGTGATTCTGAGGCGAGCCTTAGAGAGGCCTCTCCTCACAGCACCATCCATTTCCTGTGTTCCTTTACCAGGCAGGCAGGACTGAGAATCACTAGACTAGTGGTAGCTTTTCCTGTTTAAAGGAGTTAACTAATAGGACTGAAAGCATGCCTGTGAATGAGTTTGGTTATTATTTTGCTCCTTTGATAGCTTTGTTACAACTAAGCTATTTGGTTGCTATTATTATTTCATCGTCAAAGAAGCAGGCACTTTGTGTTTATGCCCAGTGTGATGTTTATGTTAACTTCCGTACACCAAGAATGTTGGTTTTCTGTTGAGTAACTTGTCCCTACTTGTGCATTCGTTGTTGATGACATTAAAGTCAAACTTCAGAAAAAGTGGTAAATGCCAATGAGAAAAAAACCTTTTTTGTATGGGGTACAAGATTTAAGTATGAGGCAACATTACTAAGAGAACTGAAGGCAAATATTATGGTAGACCACCACTTCTTACCTGTGTGACAGGCAAGGCATTTTCACCCTAGCCTCAGATTTCTTACCTGTAAAATGAGAAATAATAAATAGTCCTACCTTAGACAGCCTTAAAAAAAAAAAAAGGGACAAGCCGGGCATGGTGGTGCATGCCTATAATCCCAGCACTCGGGAGGCTGAGGCAGGAGGATTGTTGTGAGTTCGAGACCAGCCTGAGCTACAAAGTGAGCTTAAGGCCAGCCTGAACTGCATAGTGAGACCCTGTCTCAAAAAGACAAAAAAAAAAAGGGACAATGACAAAACCAGAAAATTATATACAGTAAATATTAACCTAAGGGGACAAAACTCAAAAGGGAAAAGAAGAAATAACAGAGAAATAGAAGAAAGGAAGGCATTTAGAACAAGGTTGAAGGACAAAGGATGATTACTCTCAAGCCTCAGGCAACTGAAGAAGAAAGGAGAGGGTGACA